>JAPQRN010000019.1:3016655-3033041 GCA_037367275.1 Coranthus polyacanthus | reverse complement strand
TGTCTGTCTGTCTGTCTGTCTGTCTGTCTGTCCGTCCGTCCGTCCGTCCGTCCGTCCGTCCGTCCGTCCGTCCGTCCGTCCGTCCGTCTGTCTATGTGCATCAGTGTCTCTGCTTTTATCTCACAGTCTTCTGTGCACCAACTGAATGATGGATGGTGAGACTGTCGTACTGGCAGATGAGTCGAGGGCTAAGGCCTCCTTTATGTATCCGCTACCTGTCATTCCTTTACATCAGTCCTTTCATACTTTATTTCTTTTTTTATGTCTCTCTCTCCCTCTCCCCTACTGACTTGTATGCTTTCATTATGCCTTGGCCGGGTTAAAAGGTGAGAGTGCTCAGCCTACTTCATATTGCCCGGTGCTACAACGTGACTTGTCATCAATCTGGCTTTTAAACTGACTTGCAGTCCACCCGTGGGTCCGAAGCACTGACAATGACAAGTCTTGTGGGGACTCATGGTCAGCGTCCGCAAACTGATGGACTGTCGGGGTACTGCTGTGGCAGCTGTCTTAAGGGAGTTTAGTGAGTGAAACACGGTCATGTCAAGAACATAGACATATCCCATGGTATATGCCATGAGTATAAGAAAACATTCTAGCTGTTTTATATTTGTTTGTTCTAAGTAGCTTCATGGCTTTCGTCTAAAGAAGCGAAAGCTCAGTAAACATAATTCTGATGTCGAACAAACATACATATAAGAGTCATTTGGTTATTGTTTTTTATTGTTTTTATATGGGTCTATTATAGACAAGGATTAGACATCAAATAAGGATGTTTCAATTCAGGGCAACAACTTGAGTGGCCAATTCAAGGAAGGCTAACCCTAACCCTATGTCGTCATATGTTGAATGCATGACTGACACCTGTAATTACCAATCGCTATTAAGATTCCATCAGATGCGACCTACTGCTCTACTCGACTCCGGCTCTGGCTCGACACAGTTGTTTGGAAAAGACTCTTCACTGTTTCATAACAGCACCAAACAGCGTAAGGTCAGCTATATTTATATTTAGTCTTTTGATAAAGACAAAGAGAGCTGCACAAGAAAAGTGTGTATTTTCAAATTCTGGCATTTTTTCCACTGATTTCAGCTCCTGCAGCTTTAGGGCTGCAAATGCATAACATGAATATTCTGAAAAAAGCAAACAATCCCTTTAAATTAAGCCAGCAGCCATTAAATTAGCTTGGATATTGATTAAGAAGTTTGTGAGTTAAGTGTTTATTTATCAGCAAGAGCCACAACTCTCCATTTAATCCTTTTCATCATTTCGTTCTGTTGAACTATGCATCGCCTGTTCTGCCTTTAATCTTGTTGCCTCCTCCCCATGTTTATAGATGAGACATATGGAAAGATACAGCACAAACAGCATTCAAATCATCAGAACCAACAGAAAACTTGTTGCTGTCAAAATTCAGCATGTCAAGGCATACGAAACATCAGACTAGCTGTTTCAGTCCGATGCATTTGTTTCAGCTTGCTTCCAAAATAGTGTGTTATTTTAGGGTGCAGCATATAGATATCTCATAAACAGAAAAACTGCAAGAGTAGAGATACCAGTTTTTCAGAAGGCTTAAAAATTGAAGCACTATTGAAAGATGCAGAAATACTCAGACCGTATCTTGTTTTTGACAGATAGGAAAGCAATACACTCTTTATAGATGCTGAAAACAACAAGCGGAAGAGATTTTCTCTTTCCCGCTGTTACTCAAAATGACCCCCTGAGTTCAGGAGGGGGGTAACATAAAACAATTTTCTAAAACTTGGTATTTAGAGGCAGGAGGAAATCAATTCGCATTTGTAATATCTTAGTGAGAATGTTTTAGTAAAAATCCATAAGAGCTCCAGGTTCCACTCGGAATTTTGACTTGTTAGTGAAACACAAAATGTTCAACAACGTATGGCAGTTGTAGCATGACATCAGACCAGACAACCTCATGCTACCGCTAATATTTGGAATGTCAGAGGGGATGCCAAATGACCTCCAAACATGCGTTAACCAGACTCGCTGTTCGGAATTCAAAGTGGTTATTCTTTAGTACTGTTTTTGTGTTTCTGTGTGGGTATGTGGGGTTTTTCATGCACTCAACGGTCCATGCTCCACCACCTGAATATTTCTGTTGCCACTGACATGAGAACGTCCAGGTGCATGACTATAAGCACTTTTTTAAATTTACATCCATAACGTTGCCATGGTTCATCTTCACAATATGCCTCTAACAGTGTTATAATAGTTGGGAATAGTTGAATACATAAGAGACATTATGTGTTAACAAGACAAAACATGAGTAATTGTATTTAGTTACGGTGATAATTTAAAGAGGTGATAATCCGAATGCAGTTATATTTCTAAAATCAGTAGATATAATCAAAGGGATTACTGCATGGAAGGAAGGAAGGAAGGAAGGAAGGAAGGAAGGAAGGAAGGAAGGAAGGAAGGAAGGAAGGAAGGAAGGAGGTTATTGGCTCTGAAATGTACTAATGTCACATAAGCCCCTGATTTAAAACAAAGCATGCATCTTTCTTTTTCTGCATTGTTGTCTTCCAGCTTTACATCTATTCACCATTCACCAGCTGACATTGTCTCTGACTAATATGTTTCTGGAGAAAATAGCTCACAGTATAAATTAAAGTATTAATAATGTTTTTTTTTAAAAGCCTCACAATTAAAGTCAAATGAGCATGTGGGCTCTCTTTTTTCAGGTTTCTGGACATTGTGGGCAGACGGAGGATTATTTATAGAACAGTCAAAGCAGCAGGTTTGCAGCAGGCCTGTACTGCTAATGAGGATTCCAGTGTGTGTGTGTGTACATGCACGGTTGTGTGGTTGCGAGTGATAGTGTTACCTCCGTGTCTTTGAGTTGACAGTAAAGGTGGAACATTTTACCTATCTTCTCCCAGAACAAATAATGAGATGACACAATGGTCCTAAAAATGGTATAAAATGCAGCAGAAGATGTCAGTGGGATTTTGGAAAAAGGAAGTTAGGGAAACAAGTATCACTGCATCATAATAAGTAATCCATTCAAGTCTTTATTTTTAGGACATTTGGTCATTTAATAAACTCTGACACTGGAAACTCATTCAGTCAAGGCACACGTCAAAGCTTTGTTAAAAAAAACACACAAAAAAAACCAATGTATGAACAGCGCATTGTTTATCTAATTAAGTTAAGTTAATCAAAGAGCATGTGTAATAGAAAACAAACGGGGTAGTTATATGCAGATGACAACTTAGTTTACAGACAGTGAAAAAAATGAAAGCTGTTACTGGCGCGTAGGAGGTTCTCTCAGTCGGAACGATGACTCTGTTTGGCAGTTCGCTTGGCACTTGGTATTTTGGAGCTTCCGTTCAGCGAAAGCTTCCTTTACAATAGTCTCCAGATGTCAAAATCCTGAGCCCATACAAATTTGAATCTGCCCCGCATCCTCTGTATCTTCTGTAATGTTTTTTGTCAGTGCACTGGAGCATCTCTGTATGCGAGCCCACCTGTGCTCTCACATGTCTGTCAGTGAATCTCTGCACCTGGTTGTCATTGTGTCAGAGCGCTTCTCTGTGTTCTCCTCTCTGACCACCACCTTGTCCAATTACAGCGTCTCCCAGGCTTGTCTGCTCTAAGCTCCCTATGCAATCCCCTTTGGTATGTCATTTTTTATTTTTGTCCTAGATTCACCTTTGTTCTCTACTCTCTTTAATCGGCCCAAAGTCAGTGCTGTCTTTTTTCTCTGTCACTCTGTCTCTGTGCTCCCTCCCCTTTGTCAGCTCCTATTAAATGCTGTATAGTATGGTTTGTTCTACACTAGTTACAGTACATGTCTTTTATATTACATACGCCTAAGTCTGCACATCGTTCTCATACCCTTGATCTGACAAAGGAAGAAGTATTATTTACTTCGAGCACCATTTAATAATACTTCTACTAGAATAGCTTTTAGCTATATGGTTGTTTGTTTTCATGCTGACTGAGAAGATGGATAGTAAAGTATGAATCTATGAATCTATGCAGCCTCTTAGCATAAAAAACTGGAAGCAGATAAAAACAGCTGGCATGGCTCAATTCAAGCTAGTCCACCTAATTAGCCCCTGGAAAACTTCACTTATTTTTCTCTTACTCTACTCGCGAATGTTTTTGTGAACATGACTGCAGTTTTTATTCACATTGCAGAAGGTCAAATCATCTCCAAGCCAGCCCAGTCTCACTCTCCTCAACACACCAATGGCGACAGTCGACGCCATTGGTTCAATGACAGCATTTCATTTGTGATCATTTAACGTCTCAACAAGCAAAAGAAAGAAATGCTGAAAGTAGATTCTGTTTATCAGCAGAATTTTACATGTTGTCATCTTAAGCTTGTGAATTTCACTCTGCACACAGATTTTGAGCTACGAGCCGTGTGCCCCAGTCTGTACTGAAACTTAAAGGAAGAGAGGATAAGACATGGGCAGATGGTATGTGTGGGAAGGTGTGTGTCTGCATACATGCAAAAGATATGTATGTGTGCATGTGTGAAAGAATGATTTGTGAATGCTCACACATGTGCAGTTTGCTACATAAGTCATTCTGTCTTCTCATCTTTGCATTTAAACTCATTTTTTGCTTTGCAATTCAGATGGATGACTAAAATCCTTCTGATCATGTAACAAAACACACGGCAGAAGAACTGATATTTTAAGTGCAGTTTAATGTTGTGTGTGCAACATTTGATTTTAGCAGCCTTCCTTGGCAACCATGATTAAAGTTCCCAGTGCTAAATTACAGCATACTCGCTAAGAAACTAAGAGGGGAAAAAATCTAATTTTTTTAAATTAGCTTTTATGTGTATTATCCAAGACTGCTACCTAAGCCTTTATGATAAAAAGTGACATTTTGTTTCACACCCTTGACAAGCCAAACTCTAGAAAATATTATGTCAAATGTCAGTACGAAAATGAGAAAGGCTTGAAAAGTTGACATCTAAATGATGCAAGTTTTTGGCAATGCATGGGTGATTTGGCAGCGGCTGCATTTCCTCTGAGCCCTTATTTCCACATGAAGATGGGATATCATCAAAATTCATCAGCTTTGAGAAATTTCCTCCTGGCAATTTCTAAGTCCTTTTCTTTTCATCTTACCATCAAGTAGGATGGACATAGGCTGAGTGAAAATGGAAGAAAAGGAGCTAATTTGTGCTCCCTTAACTAGATTTTAGTAGACGGGAAGAAAAAAGAATGCAGTCATTAAAAGCAAATAACCTTTAGATTGCGGCTGGTTGCTTACAGAGTGATTGTTTATTTGAAAGCAACCAACTTATCAGTTCTATCTCTTTGTCGTTCAATCCATCTGTCTCTCTCAACTGATTCACATCTCCACTTTTTCTTCCCTTTTCTTTTCTTCTTTTTTTCCAAAATTCTCACATTATCCGTTTCACAGTCTCTTGTCTTCTATTTAGCTGTAATTGGGAGTTTTACAGCAATTTGGTCATGGTAATGAGTGCACATATCTACTCATCTTTTTCGTCTTTGTCTCTCCTCCACCAACCATTTCCAGTTAATCTGTTCTTTCTCACTGTGTTCTCACATCACGTCTCTCTCTAAACGTGACCGTGGTGTCTTTTTCTTCTTGTTCTCAGTTTGCAGTTTTTCGTTGTCTCTTTCGTATCCTCTTTTTCAGCCACTTTCTGTTCTATATCCTTCCCCTCTGTTCTCTGCTCTTGCTTGATGATGCTTTTGATGGAAGACGAGTTGGAGGAATAGCTGATGGCTTCCTCTTTCCTGTGAATGCAAATAGTTTCATCCATTATGATGAAAGAGACGTAGTCATACATTACTATTTTTACTCTGATTTGAACACTGCCTTTTCAACAGAAGCCCGGTGACAATATGAAATGGTACAAGCAGCAATAGAAGTTTCCAGAGCCACATCTTCAAATGGATTTTTTGTTCAATATGTGAGATTCGTGTGCGCTTAAATGAAGTGTTGGAGTTTGGGTTGTGCTGTGAGCCAGTTGTTTTTTTTTTTATGTGAGCGAACTGTATTTTGAAGCTAACGGTAGCTAGTGTTGCACGCTGTTGCTGCTGTAGAGAAGAAAAAGAGAGGCACTGAAGAACGTGGGAGTGAGCATAAGGATTTTCACACAAAAAATAACCCACTTTCCTCTACATAGAAATCACTGTATTGGCAATAGAGATGTTGTTAGCTTAGAAATTGAGTTGACTAATGTAAAAAAAAAAAACCCAGCTCAAAACAGACAACACAAACCTGGAATGTAAACACACAAGCATTTGAGAATCTTATTTATATACGTATATACCATTTAATCTCACCAACAGTCTATTATGATATGTGACATATATGATACAGATGGGTCACACATTAGACAAATCCTGACTGAAAGATGAAGTGAATCATATACAGTACAATGGTCTTCACAGTCACCAGATCTCAACCCAACTGAACACTTACAGGACATTTTGGACCAACATGTTAGACATCATCATCAAAACACCAAATGAGGGAATATCTTTTTGGAAGAATGGCGTTCATCCCTCCAGTAAAGTTTGCAGGCTTGTACAATCGATGTCGGCCACCAGAACCGAAACCCTTCTGGTGAGACCCTTCTGGTGGCACATGGCGGCCCAACATCTACTGAAGAGACTTTGTTGTTTTTTTCCTAAAATGTATCTTTATATGACATAAAAGCAAATATTTTAGAATCTGGAGGTCATCAGCCAGCTAACGGATTAATCAGGATGTTGAGGCACAGTATTTCTTTTAATTCTAACGTTTTAGACAGTTCCCTCAAGCATGAAATATCTCAGCGAAAGTTGGCATTTCTTTACACTACGGTTGCAACATTAGTCACCTTCAATTTTGGCATCCAGGATATGACCCATCAGGCTTTTTAAACCTAGATGGACATTTAGCTTCAAAGACAATTTTCGGTGAGTCACAGAATATGTCTCTCAATTTAGGTTCTTGCTCAACCTCTCAAGAAGCAGCAAATGAAAGATTCAAAGGCAGATTGTCTCACCAAACGAGATTAGTTTCCAGTCAATTTGTCAGCAAAGTGAAAAAAACATACAGAAAACAATCAGCCAAACCAGAGGAACTGTGCTGTGGGCAATTAATCACTGTTATTTCCTTTGTCTCCACAGCTGTGGTTATGTGGTTATTATGTTCTTCCACACTTAATGCACCTAGGAGTAAGATCAATTACATCTCAGAAATGCAGGAAAGGTCAGTAATGCCCCCACCTGTTGCTAGTGGGAAAAATTAGGACTACAGAACCATTAAGTGTGATTTGCTTACCTTTCACAAAGAGATTTAGTCATTATTTATATTTGTTATTAACAGTTAGTTTGATCTAAAATGAAAGCTAGTCTTTATAGTGAATCTCTGAAAAAAAACTATAAACAGGCTGAAGTATATCATGCAATCATGTTTACGGGTTTGGATGCAATTCTTTCTTCAGTCCACCTCATTTGACCAATCGTCAAGATCCACCACAGAGCTGAGGAGATACTGAGGCCAAATATAGTAAAAATAGATCGAATCCAATGTCACATTATTAAGCTCCAATTCTGGGGCTGATGTTGTGCTGGTGTAGTGCTGGGATTGGGGCTTGGACCGGGTATGAGGGTGGATGCCTGGATCAGTGCCCTGGCTCAGTGCTAAATCCCACAGCTCATCCCTATCAGTATGGAAGAGATGAGAGCTGGTCTTTAGCCGACCGCCCCCCCCCCCCAGAGAAAGCCAGAGCGTCAGAGTGAGAATTAAATGTTTGAATGTGAAGTAAACTGTTGACGAGCCACCGTGGTACAAATGTTTAAGATGCATACAGGTTTTAAATGTTTTTGACAGAGGATGTTAGTACATTCTATAAGGGGTGGATTTTGTCTCCAGTCCACACTTGGACTTGGCTGGAGGGCTGAGAGGGGTTAGTGGAGGAAACCACGGAGCCATGCCTCCAGTATCCTGCTCAGTTTGTTAAGGATGGCTAAGAATATGGATAGCTGTCACTCCTCTCTGTTCTGTCTGTTTTTTATCTCTTTTGGTAGTTTTGTCTTAGACAATCTCTACTCTCTCGCTCTCTCTCTGTCTCTCCTCTTCTCTCATTGGTCTCATTAGTGAGTGTTCCCTTGTTTCCAATAGCAACTTGATGTCATTAAATGGCATCCCGTTACCGGTACCTCATTTGCCTCCAATCAAAGTGCTGCAGGTGACTCAGGTAGCAGAATGGAGGACCAAACTTTAATTTCACCCGACCTGTTTTCCTAATTTGCTGCCGTTCCTCAAACCTTTGCACTGTTCCTTTCTTCAATTTCCCCTCTATTTCCAACCATCCCTCCATCAACTCATCTTGTCCCCAACCTTTGATTTATTTGTACCATTTAGAGCTGACATTGCCCTTCCCTTTAGTGTGAAACTTCTTCCACTCAGAGAACACCAACCTCCATCATGGCCCATAGTCCACTCTTCTTTTCCTTTAATATGATTAAACCACAAACAAACCACAAATTACGACCAGTGTTTTCCTCCTATGCATCAGACCTGCAACATGGCCATTAATTACCCTAAGATACCATGTAAAGTTCACATATGTCCACTCTGCCTACAATGGAATTTGTGAGATATTTGAAAAATTGAATTTGATCCATCTCTAATCATGTCCTTCAGTCTCCCAGAATCATGCTCTAAAGACAGTAGCATGCTAGCTAGCATTAGATAACAAGATATAAATGTAGATAATGTAGCCCAGTCAGTTTACCCTGATCCCCAACCCACAACCTGGGACCCACAACAACCTTTTCTATATATAACGGGACAGGAGGCTAGTGAATTTTTCTACAATTAAGAGCTAAATCGGATGAGTACACACAGGCTGCCACGGTCCTGCTGTTACAATATATGACAAGCATCTGTGTTACTAATATTAGACGGTGTAGATGATTAGATTAGATGTTGCTGTTCATAATAAGGATGTGAAGGGACAATTAAAGCAATTGATATGTAGTGGAAACACAACAGATACACACTGCAAACAGTTTAAGCAATAAACAATTTAACATGCTATCCTAGCGCTGCCAGGATATCCAGTAAACTTTCACTTCACAAACTTTTTTCTCAGCATTTCTCATCATGTGTGGTTTTATTACATTGTGACTGACTTTATCTGCTGTAACCACAGACTGAGCCTGACTCGATCTGACTGGATTTTATCAGTCTTCATGTCCAAACTACATTCATAAAGGGCCTGACCGTTATTAAGTGCGTGTCAAGTTTTTCCCCAAAAGGGGTCATGGTGATGAATCCTACTAGCTGTGACGTAGTGCTGTTCTAATGTATGTGTCATTCGGTGCCTTTATTTTTAAATGTAACATCAACTTAGTTATAAGAGAAAAGGGAAAAATATTTCAGTCTCTGCCCCTGTTTATTGATCTGCTACAATGTTCCATCAAGTTTCATGAATATTGGTGCAGTAGTCCAATCATATAACCTTCATGACGGAGGTAATAATTAGGATTTGTAGAATTTCGGTGACCCCACTTGTTAGATTTAAGCATCAATATGTAGCACTAGTAATAAAAAATAGGAAACTACAGCTACAGCAATTAATTTTAGCAGACCCAGAATGAGAAAATCAGCTTGCACCATCCAAAGCTGCATTATAAAACCCATGCAGTGCTCCAAACATGCCAAACTTAAATCACCAAAGCTGAAATTGAGGCTTTCGTGCAACAGCATCGTAATAAAAACACCCAAACCAGGACATGCAGCAGTATGATGCTATATCTGGGCCATATATCTGTTAAAGCAGCTTTATTTGGCTCCGTTCGGGAAAGTTGACGCCAAAACAAAGTGTGACAGAGACAGATTAAATGCTGCTTTATGATCAACGTGAAGCAGAAGGCTGCGGAAATCCCATGGTATTATTATCAATGATTTCTCGCCTGATATCTCTTTGTTCTTTTCTTTATAGGTGCAATTTAAAGGTACATGGCACTAAGATAAACACAGTGCATAAATAAATAAGCAGAGGATGAGGAACCAGATGTAGAACCACAAATAGAGTCATGCGTGCTTAAGATAATAGAATGAGTTAAATTGTTTATTACCAGCAGCACTACCATGGTTAAAAATCTATGAGGTTGTGTCAAAAGGAGCTGGAGGGTTTGGAACAAGTTCAGATCTGTACACCCCAGCCTGCTGGAATTTAACTGCCTACTGTAGCCTTTTGCATGTTAGTATCAGTAAGCATTTAGTTGTTGACATGGAGCTGTACAAGGATGTCTGCCTAACGCCGTACAAGCTAAACTGTATGTGCTTATTATATTGTAATACACTAGTTTTTGGCATTATTGTATATTGGTAACACATTTTTCAACTTTTTACACCAGAGCACAGATTTTCCCTGGTGTTTGAATGTATGAAGCAAACTGCCAGATGCTCCCTCTGGCAGGATTTACAGTATGCAATATTTGTTTGCTCTACTCCAATCCATCTATTCCAAGTAGACACATATGTACATCTGTGCAGTTAATACAAATGTTTGAACCAGTGGAAACATTGCCCTACTTCAGTTATTTGCATCACGCTCAACAGAGATACATCTGACAGCTATCTATTTACACACATTTCACTCTTCTGTTCTGGACCTACTTTTTCTCCGCAGAGCCGCTAATATGAAAAAACGACTGGCTAAACAGTATTGTGGCAGAATATCTGAATCTAACCCCATGATATACATCTTTTAATTAGGGCACGAGCCGACACATGAAGTGTGGGCGAAGGCCCTATTGGAACTGTAACATTTCGTATTGTTATTTGTTTTTTTACCAGTTCATGGGCATTTTTGAGGGGTTAAATGTTCACGAAAACTCACAAAAAAACATGTCACACGTCTTGAAAATCGCAGAGTAATGTGGGCGTGGTACATGGACAACCAAAGCTCACTCGGTACCGCCCCCAAACGTCCACTGCTCCCATCAAAAATGTAACCAAATCCGAACGAAATTCGGTACACATATTTATCGCACCTAGATCTACAAAAAACTCATTTAATCCATGACCTAAACCCAACAGGAAGTCCGCAATTATCACAATCCAATCTGCCCTGTGTATTTCTGGGTGCAAGTAGATAATGCAAAGTTTTGTTTCTTCTCATTTTCTTTCCTTGTGTCTGTGTTGTTATACATTAAAAGTGAAATTGCTTTCACACAGTTTGAGAGTTGTTTTCTACCCAATTTAAAGCAAAACAAACTGTCCGAAGTATTTTCATGAATCTATCTTTATCTACCTCTGCTGCTCTCTTTCACTTCACCAGCCACACAAACACACACTTCTCTGTTTAGTTAGGAGCTCCAAATTAGAGACAAAGCCTCTGTCAAGTGGGATTTAGCAGCGACATGGGCAGAGTTGGCTGGAGCTGTGAGTGACATCATTTGGAAGCAGCACCTCTTCTGCATGAACAGGGGGGTTATAAAAGGAGCTGGAGGAAGACAGGGAGCGGTGTGGTGTGTCAGGAATCTTCTGTGTGCATGCGTGTCTTGAGAGAGAAAGGGTTTGTGTGCTTTTATATGCCCTTCTGCGCTGTTTTTTTTTTTTTTTGCCTCCGTGTTCATAAGACTTTCAGCATGAGATAAGCCTGATGGATGTCGTTACAGTTGCCTGGCAGGTTTGTAATCACAGTTGTTATTGAGAGTGAAAGATACAGAGAGACAGAGGGTGAGGTGAAACAAAGAAAGACATCTAGTATTCCACATGATAAATATTGTAAAAAGCAAGGCAATGTCACTCTTGTCAGAGATTTCACTGTGCTCTGTATCCCTATTAAAGGCCCCATTCATGCTCGCACCAGGATCACGCTGGATCTGTCGTTCAGTTTTCATACGGCACATTATGTGACTTTTATGGATGCATCCCTTGAGGCATATATACTGCAATTAAACTGATGAGATATGGTAATATGGCCAAATACTGGTTTCCAGGTTAAACAATATAGATAACCCAAACTTTGCTGCAATTTATGTGTCTTTTTTCAGTGAGGTAAACTAGTTTCACTGTATACTCTCTTGAGATTTATTCAGTTCTTACAGAAACAGATGCTTATAACCCATTGCAGCACTCGTTAAGATTAAAATTGACTTTACGCACTGATATGAAAGTTGCTTTACAACCTCTGTAGAGGGTTGTGAGTTATGGACATCGTTGGTATGGTCTATTTGCCTCTTTCTTACTTTCTTTACCTGTCTTTTATCTTTTATCTCTCTTTTATTCTTCTTCTACTATCTTTTTTTATGTCGCTTTTATGTATTTAGTGTGTTTTATATGTGAAATTGTTCTTTATGGGAAACGTCCAGGTCTCCCTGGAAGAAGAGATCTTGTGTCTCAATGGGACTTTCCTGGATAAATAAAGGATAAATAAATAAGAGCTCATTTGAGAGTTTCTAAGAAGACGTACCTATGTTGAAGAGTCCCATCTTTTTTCTGTCTCCTCTGGTCTCTCTTGTCTATTATTTGCATTTCTCAGAAGCTCTAAAACTATCACAGTCTTTCTATTAATCTCAGTAAACATACCCTAGATGCTTGCTGAGCCAGCCCATTATGATGACAAAATCAACATAGAGACTATTGCAGTATATCAGTCAACATTCATAGGGGAAATGCAAACAGCGGTATGATAACAGGTTATTGGGTTTTCCCCCACAGAACAATATTTTTCAGACTGTAAACCTACGTTTTGGGACAGGTAAACATTTTGGAAAACTCCTTTTATATTTGGGACAGAATAAGAATTACATTTTGCTGACTTACAGCATTTTCCATAGAATACATATATGCAATCAGCATGTTACCAACACAAGACGCAAAGAAGCAAATCATCAAATGAAATGGCGAAAGAATCACCATGAAGTCATAAAAAAATTATCCACATAAACATCTGGACTGCCCAGAATACAGCGCACAAAATATCTTGATTGCATGGAGAAGTTCTTCAATAAAGGCATTGCACAAACAAGACAAAATGAAAATGAGCCGATAGACAAAATGTTATAGAGCTGCATGAAATGTGAAGTTAACAAGCATCGGGACTATCTGTCACCAGTGTCAAGATCCTGACATGAACTGGTCAAACATTGCTGCAAACCCTGCAAGGTTTTGTTCAAACATTATTCTCAACAGTTTTAACAATGTTCTGAGCAAACTGCTCATTGCAATATTTCTCCCGTTGTTAGGACTGATGTTGAAAACATGGCTCCGCTACAGCACGGGCAAGTTTTATCTTTGCAAATTAAGTTAATATTGCACAGCTTGTTTCTGGCATTAAACACAAGCAGGTAGCGCTTTTCGCTACACCTTGCCATACTTTGTGTGTTTTTGGATTCTCTGTGCTGTGCAAACACAGTATAGTCAGGATTTAACAAAAAGACATTTAGTCTAACAAACAAAACAAATAGCTCTTCCGTCATGTGGGCGAGGGGGGAATACGCCTCTGACCCATTTTTGCTCCGAACCATTAGTTTAAGAAAGTGACCATATGGTGTTGCTTGTAGGGTACAGTTTGTGTTTGGGCTGGGAAAAGGGACCCTGAAAGCAGAGCTAAATAGTTTTGGTTAGAGGCAGATGTGTTTGTGATATTATGCGCTAGCCTGGAGTGACATCTCCCTCAGTAAAATCAGCCATCCATGAATCCCTCCTATTTCTTCTCCAAATTGCTCTTAATGCAAGGACAAGCCACTGATTACTTGTGCTACAAAACAGTTAGGTCTGCTGGTAAAAGAAAATATATATAATAGAACACATACATTTTTTAAAATTGTGCAAAGATTGATAAGCACAAAATGATGCTAAAACAATATATTGTTCCAGCAAACTGATGTTTTTTCTTGTCTCTAGCCTCTCTTTAAGGTATTCAGATAAGTTTAAGGATTGACAAAGGAATCTTGCCAAAGCTTCACTTGACCTATTTTAATCGCCTCATGTGGAGCTTATGGGCTACATAGTGCCAGCACATGGTGGTCTAAGCTGACCCCTATCATAAAGCGCAGGCAGGATTCAGCAGAAGAACACACCAGATCCCCATTCTTGCTGCCTAAGTCCTCACGCTTAATCCCCAAGGGAGGTTGTTTGTGAGTGATACTACTACAAGAGTATCACACAACCCCCTGTGGAGAAAACCAACACAGTGTTGAAAGTGCTTTCCTGGTCTCTCTCTTTTTCCTTGTTCTCTTCTTCTCAGTTTCTATTTCTCCAACATCAGCTGAGCCTCAAATGTTAACCTCTGGCTAGTCTCGCATATCCAGAACTATGTCTACTCGGTTTGCATTTTTCCAGCACCGTAGAACTGTCCGGCACCGTCCACCCATCCGCTATCATTCTGGGATAGGGGAAAAGATCTAAGGGTTCATTGGTTAGATTGGATTTTTTTAAACTAATCACAATCGTAAGAATGCAATGATGGTGCCTTTACAAAATAGTTTCAGTTGTTTTGCTGAATATTTGTGGAGAAGCGAGCCGTGGTGTAAAAATGACTAAATCCCCACATGAGAAGACTTTGTCTTTGTCAAAACTTGCCATGTTCAGCGTGTGGTTGTGGCTCAGTGTATATTGTTGCTGTTGTTTCACATAGCAAGGGAGACACCCAAATAAGGTGAGGGAGGAGAATGCTGACTGAAACACTCACCCAATGGCAGGTTTATTACATCCTGTGAGACAGACTACCTTCCAACCAATCATATGCCTCCTGTATTTCCCACATAGACACACGTGTCTCATTTTCCATTTCACCAATCTTTCCATCAATCTTCCTCCGTGTCCCACCATGTACCCTGCATGTCTAGCACATTGCCTCTTTCATACAACCACACACATACACACTCATATGGACACACATGCGCCAAACCTCGGTAAGTGACATCATTCACTTTTATGTGGCCTGCTGAATCAGCAGCTCTCTCTTTCGTGTTGGTGTGTGATAGGCCAGAGCCTTCCTCAGTCCACTTCTACACATATCATTCTTAGCTCCAGTTTGTCTCTGCTCCACTGTAGACTGTCTCATACTACTTTATTATCATTCCAAATAACAGTATCAGGTCTTGGAAGTTCGACTTCACAGATGCACTCTGTGAATTCGTAGCCACTTATATGTAATCAGTCAGCAGTAATAACAGTCATGAGCGTGGCTGAGTGGCTTTAACAATGGTCATTCACCCTGGAAGGAAAAAATAAGCAACCCTTAGATAAAATTATATGTAAGGTATAGGTTTCAAGGGCTCCTAACTTTCAGCTGGAAGACATCGTAAAGGGGATTGCATTTATTACAAGTAAGCAAGGATTAATTTTCTACTTCATTTTTTATTTATTTAGTATGGTATGAAGAGAAAAGAGACAATTACTTGATGTTTACCCGCCTCCTGATGCTGTTTACTTCTTGGACAGAAGGATTAGGCCTGATCTCAGTTTTCCTTCTTCATCCCCTTGTTCTTAATTCCATTTAAATGCTTGTCTGAACACAAGCCAGGTCATCCCCATAGCCTACTTTCCATCTCACTTCATTAAGAATTGCTGCTCTCCAGTTAAATCCTTATTGAATAGCAAATAATTTAATGTCCCTGTTGTTTTGGTGAGTGAAGACGCATTGCAAACACATGGTGTCATGACTTCAGACCTCTGCTGCATGTCCTGCTTTCCTTGCTTTAGGCCAAAGGCACACAACTAGCACCGTAGAGGTTTTTTGTATATTGTATTTATACTTTTACATTGTATCTGTGTGGAAACTCTGGGAAAAATACCTCTAAACTGAATGAAAAAAAGATATGAGCTTTGTTTTAACATCACTGCCTTTCTTAACTGTAAGCAACTGTATTTTCATATGACATGTCTACATACTATTGTACTAAAAAGTACAAACTGAAATTACACATCAGCGTACCTTTTTGGATTGAAAGTAACAAAGTTTTATGTACAAAAATGGAGATTAGACAGTGCGTTAAGAATATAATTGGAAATGCCGTTTATGATTTGCATTTAGATGAGCAGATTTTCATTTTGTACTGATGTTATTATGATTGAGCCTGTGGGAAGTAAAAGTGGAGGTAAGAGAGAGCGAGTCAGCAGTGCTGACTGAGCAAGGTTTACTGCAACACAAATACGACTTAAATTTATACATTTATACAGTGAGAAGCCAATACAGAGACTGCAGGCAATAGTGATTGTGGCATTTTGCTGTTGTTATTGTTGGTCACTGTAAAATGGTTGACGGTAAATAAGGGTTCATTAGGAAATCACAAATATTTCTTATATGTATTTTTTATAATATGAATTATTATTAGAAGAAAGAAAGAAAGAAAGAAAGAAAGAAAGAAAGAAAGAAAGAAAGAAAGAAAGAAAGAAAGAAAGAAAGAAAG
>JAPQRN010000019.1:3001726-3016555 GCA_037367275.1 Coranthus polyacanthus | reverse complement strand
TAGATAGATAGATAGATAGATAGATAGATAGATAGATAGATAGATAGATAGATAGATAGATAGATAGATAGATACCAAGTATTTGAGTAAGTGTTTGGTGAGATCATAATGACCTTGAGCTTTGGCCACCTACGTTTCTTCACTTCACCCTTGAGTCCAAGTGAACATTTTTGCTAAATTTTAAGACATTCTGCCAAGCCGTTTGTGAGATATGTTATTTTAGACGTAATGTGGACCGACAGACCGACCGACACACAAAGCTTCCTACAGAGCTGTGTGGATGCATCTAAAAAACAGAAACAAAGTATCTTTAACTGCTGCATGAATATGAATATCTGTTGTCTGTTTGCACACTCAGTCTTCAGTAGAAGCTGTCTAATTAAAACTATCCAGAGCGCCATCTCCAGCATCAGGTACTTGAAAATCCCAAAATGACATTTAAATCATAACCATCTTGACAAGGAGTAAAGCAGGTGGCAACCCAAGTGATTTCTGGCTTCCAGGATTTGTGGAATAAAGATCCTAATTCTTATTATAGTAAATCAACACTGAAGAGGCTGACTGTGCTTAATTAAGGAGTCTGTGTTGGGGAAAAAAACATTAATTGACATCCTCCAGAGTGTTTTGTCTGACTCTCAGTAGAGACTAATCAACATAAACTGCATAAAACCAAGTAAACAGCTGCCAGAATATTAAGACGGTTCATTCACAACTGTACACGGGTTTCTACTAACGAGGGAACATTCATGAATGAAAATGTGTGCAGTTTCAAGTTTGAATTAAGCAGTGGGCTCTGTGTGCAAACAGAGAGTACCAACACTAATTTGAACACATTGAATGCGGAATGAAGCAGAGAAAATGTCCTTTTAGACGACAGAGAAAGGCAGCGAGAGAAAAGAAAAAAGATGTTGTGAGATGGCATTTATTTCAGTGCAGAGGGGTTGATTCATACTTTTCCCCCTAAGCGTTAACACATCCACCAAGTCACAATAGGTGACTGTCAGCAGAAAACCCAGAGAATACCATCCATTCTCATTTTTACCAAATCTCTCCACTGCCCTAAAGGAGAGTTGGCTGGTGGAAACGTCTGTGACACTGTGACTGGGTCAGTTTGTGCTGAAGCTGCAGTTAGGACAAAGTAAAACCTCATTTAAAGTCTACAAAAGGGTTTCAGAAATGGGTCACGGGCCTTTCCAGTTGGTAAAATATTTTTCCTCCAGTTATATAGTTTGCTCAACTCCACTTTAATGGATTAAAAAGATCTGAGGTGTCGCTTGGAGCAGTCAGGTTTTTGTTCCTCACTTCAAAACTGTTGTGTCATGTCTCTGTACTGTGATAGTATTTCCTCTTCTTACCTGAGATGTACGAAATAATATGTCCAAAAGTGGGAACAAAATGTGCATGTGTTGACAAACTAATCAGAAAGGTGGGATGTTCAAAAAAAGACTGCACATCTACTGCGCTTTTGCTGCATCCACTGATCCATTATTGCAATAAAGGTGCAGATATTTGACAAGTGAAACCAAATTCGATGCTTCTATACTTCATTTTCAAAGTCGATTAATGTGCTTTATCAGTAAGAGAGTGCACTGGGACTTCTGTGGAGACATATTAAGCTTATCTTTTGAATCAGTGTTCTGTAAAATTATATAATTATCAGAACTTTGGTCACACACCATTTATCTATAAATCTTAAATACGACTGAAAGTTGAATGTATGTGTAACAGCTTTATGTCTACACTCTATGGCTCTTAACCCTTTAACAGGCATTGTAAACACGTGACTGACCCTTTTCTTGATCAAATGTCTGCTATAAAAACCAACGTTTGGCTGTTCGTCCTTATTCCCCTCACTGAGTAGAACGTATAATGTTTATTATATCCACTAGACGTCAATGTTGTAAAAAGACATTGAAAAAAAATGTCGATTGACACGACGGTGTTCTTCGGACATGAACTTAAAATGACATTGAAATTTGAGCTTGTGTTCTAGACCATCTAATGATTATATCATATGAATGTTATATAAATGTGATAAGAAATATTATGTGTGTAAAAAATGTGTGACCACCTGGTAACAAAGTCCGGTTAGGGTAAAACTGACCCCGGTGCTCTGCAGACTCAGCATAAATACTTGTAAGGTATTCACCAGTTTCCTCTCTAGAAAGAATTTTATGTGTTTTACCTTCGGACTGGCATCTATAAAGCCATTTATTCTTTGTTTAATATGGTACGATCTAGTAGAACCCATTATTTCTGCCATAGCCATTGAAAATGAACAGACTCTGCACTGAAGGGCTACAACTACAGCTTTTATTTAACTCAGCAAACTTGTTTTCTATCTAGGGTTTGCAATTGATGGGATGCATATTTATCGAGACAGCCACGTTGTATTAAATACATCATTGTAAACAAAGGCCTGGCCACTGTATGAGGACTGAATATCGTTAATACATATCTTGTCTGTGACGTTTTTGCCTTGAGTTGGTAAACATATTCCCCTTCGTCATCTGAAAAAAAAAAGAAAAAGAAAAGTTGCTAGATGTGGAGTCAGGAACACAGTTCTACCAATAAATAATTTTTGCAAATATATTTCTTTGTGTTCCTGTTAAAGGGTGAAATATGGGTCACACTGGTAGATACACAGAAGACACAAAACTTTTTAAAAGCTTGTTCTCATGTGTCTTTGCAATTACTCCTCCCAAAGCTACCCAATGGGAACAATGTCGCAATAAAAAAAGTCAGGACGAGTAGTTCTGCATCACTGCTTTAAAAAGTGTTGTGTTTCTCGTCATCTTTTTCTCTCCGTATGTTGTTGGCAGAAGGCATCTGAAGGCAGCAGTTTAGTCAGGCTGTTTTTACAAGAATAATCCCTTGGAAGATTACACAGCAGTTTGAAAGATAATTTTAACAGGACAGGGATTACATGTCGAAACAAACCCTATCCGTTAGCATTGTAAAATGCTGAATCTCGAAGGACGGGAAAATTAATTTCAGTTGACCTGTTTGGTTTACACAGATGCACAGTAGCAGGGGATTGGACGACATAGATAGAAACCCCTGGGCAAAACACATCTGTATGACAGCGCCTGCGTTCGTTTAAGTGACAAATGCGGATCAAATGGAATGCATCGCAGGCCGACAGACTGACAACATGAACACACACAAATGTACACACAGACCCTCCAGCCAAGAAATATGCATTTATATGACTGTCTACATACAGCTGGATACGCAGTTCAAATACCACACCATAAAACTGAAAGCTACACATACACCTACACGAACGCCTTTACACATACCTTTACAAAACGGCACTCATATACACACAAGCTCTCGCTTCCACTCATGTGCATCTTCATGTAGTCAAGCACTGAGTCACTACCACACTCATGCATAGGAGCCAGACTTTGAACACCCACAGGACTAAAGCTATAGGCCAAATGTGTTTAGTGACTCCTTTTACACAGACGCCTTTCCGCGTGATATGGCGGCTAATGCGATATAATTAAGACTGCATTGCGCAGACACGTTTTTAGGGCTGACACATAACTAAAGGGCAAAAGGTCCCTTTATTCTGAGTGCAAGCGAGGTTGATGGGCACAAGTTAAAAATGGAAGCAGAGCAGTTCGGAATATGTTATTGATGTAAATCAGTGGTGAAAGTAGGCATGAGTGTGGAGGGGAAGGTAATGTATGGGAGCCTGAGTGCCTGCTTCACGAAGATAAAGTAAAATGTCAGCTAAATACTCTGGCAAATGTGCCCACCTGATTTTTTTTGCTTTCAGTGTTTGTTGAAACCTCATAATGGCTCAGGAATTTGACACTGCATTACAGGTAAAAATCCTGCATAAGAAATCTCATTTAAGTAAAAGTACATATACAAGTATGCATCTGTTCATTAATTTAGCCCATAAGCAGGAAAATGTAATTAAAGTATTAAAGTATTGACATAAAACTACTGGTTTGGTCCCTTTGACTGACTATTACATCTTTAGATTAGTGAAGCATCGGTGTGTAGGCAGCACGCTGCTTTATATGCAGGGACATCAGCTAAATCAGAAGGGTCATGAGATGATTAATGGGAGAGGAAAGAAGAAAAACAAAGATTTGATGCACAAATCTGTTTTCATCTTTTGGACTCGTTCTCTAGTCTTTGATATTTAGAGGGAAAAATCACTGCTGGTCATTTGTGGAGCTGTTAAGAACTCATCAGACAGACATCAGACGTTTGAAATGTGAATATGACTACGCACTTTTGAAAGACAAAAAGATTAGTAACTACTGGTCTAATCTTTAATCTAAAAAGCTCCAGTGTGTAAAATCTTCATCTGAAAAGTAACTAAAGCCGCCAGGCAAATGTAAAGTTCAATACTTCAATACTACTCTGAGATGTAGTGGAGTGGAAGTATAAAGTAGCATAAAAATGGACATAAAGTACTTGATTTAAGGCACTTTCAAACTATATGATTGTGTTGATCAAAGAGAAAAATTCCAGCATGTCACATCTGTGACTAAATATTTTTCACAGTTTTGATGAAAACATGAATCATAAAATGCAATGATGTGACAGTACATTTTTTATTGCTGAGCACCTGACAGAATGTAAACAATCTATCTAGCAATCTGCCAGCTGAATGTAGCCCACAGACTGGCTTTAACCTTTGAAACCTACAACTCTTCCTTTCAGAACCATGAAGAATAGGATGCAGTGCTGCATAGAGAGAGATAAGAGGATGTACCTGTGCCCAAACTAAGATAAATATAAACCTGTGTAGTGCTTCTGTCATCTCTACTCCATATTTCAACTCAAGCCTCTCATCTGAGTTGGCAACATGTTGAGGATCCCATCGAGGTACTCATAACCTTCTTCACCATCCAGCTCAGGCTGCAAAATGAAGTAGTAGGCAGAAAACAGCTTATGAAAGTTCATCTCGGTTCAGCAGTGATGTGTTTGTTTTGAAAAACACATCACAGCATTTTGGAGTAGGAACTGAAAAACTCTTAAACTGCATTTTAATACATTTTTCCTATATATTATGCATATTATGTTTTTGATGCCTTTTCAAAACAAAGTTTCGGTTTTGAATGCAATGCAGCCGTTACTTAACCAACATTTAGACAGGACAAAAACATGGGGAGACCCTTCAATGAAGGGCTTCAAACAAATTGCATGAAAAGTGTTTTGGATTCATAATAAAATGTTGCAAACATGTGGACATATTATACCTGATCTTTCAAAATGTGGTTGTTTTTAGCCACTTGAGGTCATAGATGCTACCGTATATCCCTAAAGTTTACACATTTCCCTGCTATGAGGAGATTTAAAGTGTGATCTTGACAACTGCAACCATGCATTGTATGTTTAAAGCCAGGCATTCTTTTATTTTTTGTGTTTGCTCTCTCATATCTTGTGATTTTTTCTCTTTACCTTTCTGCAGGGCTCTGGGGCTGCATGTCTGTTTTCCACTCGGTCCGGTTGATATAAGTGGAAAACAGAGGCTCAGGCCGGATCTGCTCGGTGCTTTCTTCCTTTAAAAGGGGAGTTTTTTCCTTCCTACTGTACCAAGTGCTTGCTCACTGGGTATTTATTGGGTTGTTTGCTATAATAGTGTAACTGTAAAGACCTTACAATGTTAAGTTCCTGTAAGGCCTTGAGGCATTATTCAAGCAAGACACCAAAACCAGATCTGCTGACCACAATCTTTATACTCCTACACTATAACTACTTATGTATTCATCTTCATCCACATTTCTCATGATTGAACAGGTGAATTTCCCACATCTCTAGCACTATCTTTTCACCTTAAACTGAATGAGAAACAGCCAATGTAAAGTTTGCGGGAGTCACAAAGTCAATCCCTTATTTATTAGTCAGTGTCATAGCTCTAGGCTGAAAGCACCACATATCTAAGTTTAAGAGAAAATAGTTTTTATTCATAAATGTTCAGTGTACTTTCATGTATTAAATGATAAAATATGCGAATTATAAGAAATTGTTATTCCTCCTTCAAGGGTTGGGTATGCAGATGGTCACTATCTCCAAAAGCAAAAGCGACGACAGGGCAGATGTAAAAATATTCAGAGTTTACTCAACCCAACCACCTCTAAGTCATTCTGTCTCATCATTTCTGTCTGAATGAACCATCCATTCATCCCTCACCATCCATGCATTTTAGATATTTTTTCTATTTCTTTACATGTACAACTCATCATTTCATGTTTCCTTCTCTAACTTTTCACATTTTCCATCTCCTCGCTGGATATTCCCCTTCATTCCATCATTTTTATTATGTAGTTCTCTATGTTTTCCACCAGTCTTTTCACAGCATCCATCTGCCCATTAATTTAAATCTGTTAATTCAGTCCATCCATCTGTCTTTCTGTCCTTCTACTCTTTATAACACATGTAAGCTCCCACTCTGTACGCATCTTTGCCCACGTCTTTCCACATCTCACTGAATTCTTTCCTTCTCACCTGCATCTGTTATTCCACATGTCCCAATTATCATTTCAAAAGAGGGACAGTGGGTCTGTTGCTTAGAGCAGCACTCCATTGAAATAATATGTAGATTTTAACTCAGCTCCTCGTGAACAGTCAATAAGGAGGTGGCTAGTTCATCATGAAAAATGCAGTAGGAAAGGATGCATCTGAACCAGACTGGCAAGAGAAACATGGTGCCAGGTCATACATTCTCCAGTAAGATCCACAGTGTTTCCCCTTCACATTTTCAGGAAGAAGGGAGCTTTCAATTGGAGCTTTTCATTCTTGCAAAACTCACCTGTTGCACCAACTGCCTGAAGTCATTTTAGTTTACTTTGTTGCATGGTCAAAACACTATAACCTAATCTTAAATTCAAGGCAGGTGTTTCCACTTCTTTGACTGATTAGACCTCTTCTCTGTCCCCTCACAAGTGTTGGCCTTGTTCACCCTTCTTTTACTTAAACAGGGGCCTAATCAACCAGAAATATTGAAAAAATACTTTACAGACCTTTGCGGACCTGTTTTTAGTGCTTATTCAAATATTAGAGGTGACATTTCGGCACTTTCGGTTGGTCAGTGCTCAAAGCATTGTACGGCTATAGTTACAGCTTACATTGCAGGTGAACTACAGCTATATCAAGAATATTCAACAATGTAATGAATTTACGTTTTTTTGCATGTAATAATGTGCAGCTGTATGTCACTTACAACCCTATTTTATCTAGCTTTGTGCACGTAACCTTCTTATTTAAGGTCCTGCACATTGCATTGGTTCTCAGTTGAACTTAAACTGCATTTTATTCTTGTAAGGGATCGCTTAAAATCTGCAAGAAATCATTTTAGATGGGAGTGTAAAAGCTCATTGGCTGCACGCTCAAGTCTAAACAGCG
The DNA here is from genome assembly GCA_037367275.1 of Coranthus polyacanthus. Classification (NCBI taxonomy): domain Eukaryota; kingdom Metazoa; phylum Chordata; class Actinopteri; order Kurtiformes; family Apogonidae; genus Coranthus; species Coranthus polyacanthus. Next base: position 3,009,181 of record JAPQRN010000019.1, on the reverse strand, counting down.
GTTAGCAACTAGGTTTTTAAAAAAAGTGTAGCATTTAGCAGCTTAAAGGTTGACAATACAGACCAATACATAGAAAGAAACATGAACACTGAAGCAAGATTCACTAATATTCCACTATTATTCCAAATATGACGACATTCTGAATTTGACATGTGTTGTGTAAAGAGCATATTCCGTTTGGATTCTGAAATCTGGAGCGTTTTCCATCCAGATGTGTATGGGCTGATTCTGGTTTTATGAGGATCTTTATGCATCTCATTTGCGGGTTTTACCGCAGGTTGCAACACACGGCTCCTGTTTATGGTCGCCTGGATTAGAGACAAACATCCTCTCCGATAAAGATACGTGCTCCAAAGAAGTCCACATTTCTGGTCAGAGGGAGAAACACACCTACTTTTAAACACTATGAGGTTTTTGGACATAGAAAAAAACTGACCTTTTCAAGAAGGTGTTTCAAGGAACGAAAAAGGGAGGTTGTGCTCACACAGTCAAATGGACAACTTTGAAAAAACCCTACTTTAATCAAGGTATGTACAGCTGCTTTTAAACGGGAATATTAGTTGAGACCAAAACACCTGCAGCACTGCTTGGAAAAGGTGGTCTCAGTCATGTCACAAGTAAACTGTGTAACTATTTGGTTTGCTGTGGGAAAGTGATCCAACCTCAACCAGACACAACTACAGGATTGCCTTAGCTGGGTGCAGCAAGATGAAGCCATGCCAGACGACGATGGTCGGACCAGTATTTCCTGTCATCCTAACTATACGATGTTCAATGCATGTCTGTTCTTATCCAAACGGAGGCATCTAATGTGAGAGTGTGTTATGTTCTATTGAGACTGTAAAGTCCTTTAGTGATTTTGTTCAATATAAATAAAACTGACTTGACTGGCAGAAAGTTGTGACAGATCTTAGACCTTCTAAAAGACCACCTTGCTTTGTTTGTTTTTTTTATATTGTGTCAGAAACATATAGCCAATGAGATGGGTGAACACATCTCAGAAGACTTTTGATAATGACTTTTATCTGTATGACAAGAAGTTTAAACAAAAGGAAAATGCAGCTGCCAAAGTCATCGTCTGATTCAGACCCCAGCAAACAATGTTCAAGGCTATCTATTTTGTCATTTAGCCTTGAATGAGAGAGCTACTCAAAGAATGGCAATATTCTGCAAGCACAGATGTTAGTCATATGCACATACTTACTCATAAACAACATTTCCGCTTTAGTGACTACGTTCAAAGACTGCAATCAGCAGCTAAAGGAAAAGCTGTGGAGGTCATATTGTTGAACTGCTGGGTAAGCATTAGCAATCAATTGCGGCATCCAGGGCATCATGTCATAACAGTGGCTCTTTTTATCTTTTCAACCAGACTCACAATCATAAGACCAGTTCAGAACAAATATTTTCAACAAGATGTGCTGCAACTTGCAACTACTTGCAAAACTCCAGTCCACAAAGTTCTGAAACCCTGCCAGTTCAGACTAATGCACCAAGACATGATGGAGTTATTGTTTCTATAGCAACTCTTTGTACAGTCAGTACGTCCGTTCTGCAGGTCTTTACACGAAGGGGGCATTTTTTTTTCGTGCGCTTAATTCTCACGTCATTATATTTTTTTCAAACTGTTGTTTAGGAGGCCTTTCACACAGAACGCAAAAAAGCAGTGTTTTATTTTTTTCTGATTTTTCCAAGCTTTCGCAGTGCAAATAAAAGCATTAACCAATAATTTGTGTAAAATGGACGTCATGTGACAACAACAATGATGGCTCTGTTGTTTAGAGGAGCTGGTGTCACCTCTACTAAGGAGAGGAAACCCGGATTATCGAGACAGGATTTACCAGGGAAACAACCGATAGTAATGCCGCACTTGGTGGTATCAGGTGAGCTGCAGCCCATATATACTGAGAAAAACACACACTAAAACCAACCACTGGTGACTTGAGATGAGTTGAGACAGTTTCAGTTCACACCGCTGCGACCTTTACCTGCAACATTCTAAAATGGTTTACTCTCATTGTGAATCTTTGGCCTGAACGGGGTTTTACTTGGATTTACCTACAACACTGAGAATAAATAAAGACCGTATCTGTTTGTGCAAGTACTCGTTTTCTGTTTCCTTTTGTGGAAGACCAGCATTACTTGAGGCAGTTTAAATCATATTTTGCAATTTTATTTTGCACATTAAGGCCATTTGTAGAAAGTGTTTTTTTTATTTTTGTCTTCCTCACTCACACTCTCACACAGACACGCATACACACAAGCTGAAACATTTGCATCTTTAGGTTGTTTGACCCCTTTTTGCCAGTAAATGATGGTTTTGTTCTTGACAGCATGAGTGTGTGACTGACATATGTAGTCGAGCCCCGAGGTTAGCATGATGACCATGTCCCTTGTCACATCTTTGTCGTCCCCTGCAGCTTGCCGTTTGTTGTTTTGTGTCAATCTGTGTACATCTGGAAATATGACCACCTTCAGAGAAACTGCAAAGAGTGATCAGACGTGGACATTGCCTACAGTGGCATCGAGCTGAAGTTAAGCTATGTTTTTTCAGTTTTTTCCATTAATTTTTCTCCTGACTTGACTTCACAGCGACGGCAAAAAGCTTGTGGGAGAAGAAGGAGACAGCGCTTTATCCACACAAACACTCAGTAATATACACACTGCCAGGCACGTATAGGTCGATGAGTAAACAAGATTGCGATCTTTGCTTGTCACATCAGAGTGACAGCCACAAAGGACACATCGGCCACGTCCGCGCTCGTCAAAGAGTGACATTTAACTGAGCTGCAGACGGATGGGATGACCCCTAACTTTGCATGCACACACACCTTCTTTATCTGCACAGCCACACACACTACCACATGCCTGTTTTTCTCTTTTTTCATACCACATTTACGCTTCCTCAGTTAGAACCTTTTATATCTGTTGTGTTGCGCATATGGCAGAAGAAGGAGAGTACGCCTGCCAGTTTCCAAGCACTATGATGAACTCCCACTTCTCTCACTTTATTTTTGCTCTTCTGAAGAGCATAATGACCTTATTATAATCTGGAAAAAATATAAAATAATACATTGTGTGTCCCAAAATCAAATAGATGTTAACCATTTCAATGGCACTCGCCGTTTCAATCTGGCTGACGTAGAGAACTGAGGCACTGTGGTAGTTTTTATCTGGTGACAATAAGACATGTACATACGTTTATTCTAATAACATGAATTCATTCAATACAGAGCAAGTAAGTGGTCTCTTATCTCCCCAATTTTATTAGACTTTGCACTTGGTTTACAGGAAACTGGGGCACTAAATTTTCTTATATGCAGACAATTTCTCACACTATATGTCAAATTTATTTTCCTACATTTTTACAAACTTCTTCATGGTCTTTGGTGTGTTTTATTTTAAGTGACTGTTGACATAAAATGGTAAAAATGTAATGTTTCTGAAAAGCTACCAAAGAAAATTTTAATTGTTCCTGCCTTTCTCCCTTTCTGTTTGACAAAGATTGGCAGAATCTTAACGATCTTCAGTGAAAATCCTGAGGAGATGAACAGATCCAACACACTTTCACTTTTTGAAAGGAAATTGGGCCGTTAAAGGGATAGTTCATATTTTTGAAGTGACGTTCCTGCCTTTCACCAGTCACTAAACTGAGAAGAATATTTTGATAATGCCCATTGTTCAAAGGTTTAAAAAAGTCACCATTTGAATTGTCTTCTACTCACTGAGCAGTGTAGACATTCTATTGTCTCAAATATGTTAAGGACTCCTCTTTAGAAGTATAAATTAAACCCCAATGAGTTTGCTTCTCTGATTGCCAGAAGGCTGACTGTACTCAAGTGAAGAGATGAAACACCACCCTCCTCACTGGAGAAGAGATCTAATGCTGTTTGTGCATTTAGAAAAGATCGGATTTACCCTGAAGGCCTCTAGTGACAGTGCTCTGGGAATAATACAATTGTGTTTGTGTCAAACAGAAAAAGTGGATAACTACTGAGAAAGGGTCCGTGCTTGTCTTCACTAACTTTTCACTTGTTCATAAGGCCGTAAGGCCCTTTTTTGTCATTTATATGTAACATGTTCATCATGAAAAGTCTTCATCTGAAATGGCAGGTTCACATGGCCGGAAGTGTGAAAGACGCTCGGAGACAAAGGAGGTTAGATTCTGTTTCTAAGAAATGCTATGAATATGCCGACAGCAGAGAGGCACAGTGCACTCTGGAGATTATTCTGTGTGTGCGCTCACTTGCAAATGCCTTGAGGTTCAATACGTAAGATTTGCACATGCTCATCTGCTTATGTGAAATTTGTGCTCTAGTCTGTTTTGTGCTGGAGCCGGTCGTTTGTTGCTAACTCCATTAATGCGCTAAACTGTGTCGGCTGCCTACGTCCGTGATAACAGCCTATACGCTGAACCTATACACAACCCTGTTTTCAACATGTGACCACGTGTTTTTGTAAATGTGAAATCCATGTGGTTTCATGGTGTGATGTGTGAAGCCCATGTAATCCCATCACATGTGATATGTGGGAAACGTGCTACCACGTGGGTTTCACATGTAATCCCATGTTTTTCACATGGGAATTTGTTCCAAAACCACATTCCCACATATGTTTTTGCACGTGAAATCCACGTCTTTTTCTGTGAAGGTACATAGGGAACTTTTTTATGAAAATCCTTCTCCAGTGCCTCACTTCCGCTCCTCTACAGTGGAAACACTAGCAATTGCTTAAAAATGGAGTCGCAAACATCAATAAACGTCTCGCTCCCAATGGAATACAGACTCCGACACAAACTTCACGTAAACACATGAATAAATATTGAACCTTTAATAAAAATCTACAAAGACAAAGTTTGAGTTTGTCCTCTTTAGTCCTAAAATTTCCACAGCTAATTCATTTTATACCAAATACAATTCGACTCCTGTGAATCTTGGGTTGGACAACACAGCAGAAAAATCTGACTGTGGGATACTTCTGATAGATCAAACAGACATTTACGATAAACGCGTACGTGTACCGTGTGATCAGATTACCGTTGCTTCTTTCTTTTGCAAGTTTACAAGTTTTAGAGCAAAGGGAAGTATTTTAGCCTCGCTGATGGATATAGTTTTTGTTATCAGCACACAGCAGGCAAGGTGGGACCCTGCATATCAGGAGAGGCATACACATATATTTTTCATGGACTATTTACTGTATTTATGTGTCTCATGCTGTGCGTCTGTGTGTGAGAGGTTTGCTTTTGTAGCTTAAATTGATCTTTGTCCCGTTTAGTTCCACTGAGATCAGGTTTGCTTTTTCAAGTAAGACCTGGCAGTGACAGTAGGAGCACATGTAGTCAGACAGAACAATGCTGAAACATTTCAGGAGAGAGGGAGAGGGAGGGGGACTGAACAGGTACAGCTACACAGTATTTTATCCTTCAAAGCTACCCAGAAAACTTAGTGCCATCTTGCAGCCAGTTAATATAATTTTCCTCTGAACAGCTGTAGAATAAAGATCCCTTTTGAACCCATTAAAATTAATGTGAATAGTTGCATTAAAAGGCAAAAAAGTGATAAAAGTAAATTAATCATAAACTGAGCTTTCTGGAAAGTAATCAGAGATTTTTTTTTTTTTTATTTTAAATTTCAGTTTGACTTTCTTCATCTCTCTTTAACTCTGAGTGAGGAATGTTTTTGCCGATGTGTTTTATACATCTACTGTGCATGAATACGAGAGGAGGAAGAGGAGTATGACACATAACTAACACGAAATAAAAGAAAAAGGCTTAGAGCAAGACTGCAGAGCACCAACGGTGATCTTTATTTGAAATGACGTGACCACCTCCACTGTCTGATAGGATTGATTTTCTCTATCTCATTTTACTTCTCCATCTGCTCTGGCACTACCCTCTCAGATATGTATGCACCAGCGCCGTGGGTCCTTTTCCAACCTCAACAAGTCGTAAATCGGCTTAAGCTTTGGCCCATCTCTCCCTGGCTAACAACCCCGTGTTTCTGTCTGTATCAGGTCACTCACTCTCGCTCTCAATCGGGTTTTTTTGTCCCACATAGTCAAATGTACAATTTACTGGCAGATTGGCCCTCTGAAAGTCAACGATTCAAGTCATCTGTCAGAGACCCCTCAGTGAAATGAGGCTGTCCGAGTCGAGCGGTCAGTCGGTCGGTCAGTGTGCTTTACAACAACATTAAACAGAAGGTTATTAAAACCCACAGGAATAATATGAAGAACTGGAAGGGCATTCAGAGAGCGCAGATGTCATATGGTTTGTGGTCTTGTTCCCCGTTTTATTTTGTAAGTTGCCATAGGTCCATTCACTGCTCAGAAGAAGACCATTTTCTCTCCTTGCAGGCCTCCAGTCAAGTTAACGAAGGCAAGATCAGATTGTTTGTTTATTATGCGGATAACTTGTGTGTTTGTGTGCTAAGGTTTTAATTCCATTCCCGTCCTGTTATCTCCTTCTTTGCAAAACTAGGGTTAGGGTTGGGGTTAATCCGTATCTGTAGCTGTAAATAAAACTAAACCCAACAGTTCCACGTGCTGCACGTGCAATGGCGTGAAGTGATCAGAGGCAGACTTTTCCTCTGACTGAGTGTGTCACTGAAATTATATGGGAGGGTGCAAGCTTAGACATAGGGTTGTGAGCCTGGAGTTGTCTCTCAACCCAAATGTTTGCTCTTGCTCTGGGGGATTTGACTGCAACGCCTGAAGAGATCCTGCAGATTTGATAGAGGTGGGAATTTAAGCATAGAGACTTTGGTGTAAAATTCATGCTGCTTACCACCCAGAAGGCAGACACCAAAAATTAAAACACTTTCCTCCGCACCGAGAAAAGTGATATTCTGTGGAGTTGTGCAACAGAGAGGACAGATATGATGCACACTACGTAGCATGTTTAAAGAGAACCGAAGAGGAAGATATCAGACTCAGATTTTTCTACTTGATTAAAACACCTATCAAATTATTCAAGGAACACATTCACTTGCTGTTGTTTACATTTTTGTTAGGCTGGTATGCAAAGTGAACACTTGATCGTGCAGATAAATTTTATCCTCGGTAATATGAGATAATTTCCATGTCAAACACAGCAGTTAGTGTCCTAATAATCATATGCATTTGGCTCCTTGTGAAGCGAGCTATTTGCATTTAAGAGGTACTTCAGTTTCACTCGATGTGAGGTTTATCCAGGTTATTACTAATTATGCAAATTCTGATTTTCTACTTGTCACCAGTATAATGTCAGTGTATTACAATCCAGCCTGGAGCCAGTAATCTGTCAGAAAGATAGATGAAGACAGCAGTGGCCATAAAATACTGTTGGTCCGCTGGTTAAGATGTACATTCTCAACAAACCATGACCACTCACACTAGATACTGATTTTGACTTGTTTATATTAATAAAATATGGCCAGGAAGGCAACAGGCAAGTCCATTTTGATTCTGTCTTTCCCA
>JAPQRN010000019.1:2956136-2997519 GCA_037367275.1 Coranthus polyacanthus | reverse complement strand
TAACATACATTTTAATATTATGTTAAATTACAACACCAGCGATGCGATAAGAATTCTGGTATCTTCACTTATTCCCCCTTAAATCCATTTTTCACCGGTGTTTTTTTCTCTCTTTTCATCTTCATATGCATCTGTTTAACTCCCTTCTTCCCATCCTTTCCTTGTCCATTATCACTATAATCACCCCTTCCTTTTGTTATTCACCCATCCTTATTTCATTCCTGTGCTGTTTTTCACTTCCTCAAAGCCTCTTTAATAGTGTTTATAAGTGGACTACTATTCGTGCCTATATTTCAGCAGCAACAACTTGTCCGAGTTAATAGCGGGCTATTACAACGTTCCCTTTCGAACAGTTCAACCACTAGCATCAGCCTCAAACCCCTTCATCTCCCCACTCTTATCATTTTCCGTCCCTGAGGATTAACCCTCCTTTGCTCCTCTTTCAATTTTATATCTCTGGCCTTATTTCCAGTTGTTTTTGTTCTTTTTCTTTGCACATTAAAGATGAAGCTGAAAGCCTCAGATGAGACTCGAGTCTTGGTCGATCCAACTTTATTGCTCAGACAACATTATAACAAACAATTGTAAACGCTTTGCAAAACATACAAAATGCACATCATAGAGTCAAATTTACTGTACACGATGCATGCACGCATCTATGTAAGAGCTGCCAACTTAAATCTATGGCTATTTATTGTAAACTAAGTAAATGCTTTGGTAATACTGCTCGGTATTATGGCCTTGCTATTGAAGCCATTTTGAATTCATAAAGCTCTGGCCCTTTCTCTGTTTTGTTGAAGACAGACTTCTAACAGTCTGTTAAACAGTCTGCATTATAATGCAACATAATGGATTAGACTCCTGCAGTACAGACACACACACACACACACACAAACTGACAGACCCCGTCACTAATAATAGCCTTCCATGTCTCTCCCGATGAGAAGTGGCCCACCCTCCCTCTGTGTTCTTGATAAAATAAGCCACATCTATCAAATATAATATCTTCCTCAACACAGCTGTAAAACTTTATTTAAATGCTAATGTCTGCTTGACAGATTAGCAGACGTACATGGGTGCAATATATTTTCTGCCGTTCGACTCGGCTCGCAGTAGGTATAGTCCTCTCACTCTAAGTGGATGCTCAGCGGTTTGTGACTTCAGTTGAATAAAACAACTTTAAAGTTGCTGCGTGAGGGTCGGCTCATGCAGATCTCAACCCAGTTCGATCTTTGAAGAGGTCAGAGGTCAGGTGCACAAACAAACTGCAACTGCAGAAATAAATGTGTCTTGTTTTGTGAAGCTTGAATTGATTTTAATACATCATTAAAGGCATGTTAGATTTTCTTTTATATCTTGCCAAGTCAAGTCAAAATGTGCTAATTGGTTAGAAAATTAAGGCTCGGGATTTACAACTATGCACCGACATTGTGGGATCACTTAATTATTAAGAATAAAACAAATATAACTCATGGGGAAACAGCACATTCACATTTATGTGCACGATAGGTTCCCTAATGATGATAAATTAGGTACTGAACTGAAGTTTAGAATTCTAAATCTATATCAAAAACCAATGAAAGATGAAAAGATGTTTGATCTCAACTTAGGGCCGAAGCATTAAGGCAAGTTAAGAGTCTTGAAAGATCAATAAGGCTCACCTCAACTTCAAACATTTTGAAATCATGATGAAATTATTAGTTTTTCTTCATTTGCCAGAATATGGATCATCCCACATGATCTCACACTTAGCAGGAGATTTTGATGTCTTTTAACCAGGAACCATCAAAGTGCCCCAGTTGTCTGTGTATTCAAGCCAAGTAACCGTAGGTTAGATTCTGAGAGCCGCGAAGGGCGCACTGCGGCCCAGAGAAGGAAACAAAGGTGAAAGGGGTATAAAGAGCGTTTCACTGGCACTTTAGCACCTGTGTCTTCTTCGCTCAAGTTTGCAGTGTAAAGATAAAAAGACGTCAACTTCTTCACTCATGTAAAAGTGAAAACGTACAAGGCTCTGAAATGTACTCAAAGTATAAAAGTAAAGGACATCTCTACCGGCTGCTTCTGCACAAAGCTAACTGAACCTCACGTCGTATTAATATAATCTGAAGACTATCAAACCATTCTACTTTCTACAAAAAAAGAAGGAAAATACAATACATTGAAAATAAGGAACATTAACTGTGGCACAAAGAGTAAATCAGTTTTCAATGTCAGCACTCGAAGCACTGACACCTTGTTGCATCTTTCAGGTCATTTTCATCTTGTTACATCTGTCATGTGTGAAGTATTTAGCTGCATTTAACGGCTTACTTATGCGCTGTAAAGCAGGCCTTGAGATGAGAGGAAGCAGAGAAACACATGCGAGTACAGTGGCCTTCTGTTGCCCTTTGAAATACAACTGAAAAGTGCCATGCTATTTTAGTTTTAACTGCAGTGTGTACGACTGCTCCCTTCACATCCATTTTTAATGCAAAATACTTGTATAACGGTAAATTGACAGACTACTGGACATAAAAAAAGAATGGATGACATTTTTAATTTCGGCTGCATTTCAGCTGGACATCAGACATAAAAATAAAGGGTCCCGACATGTGGTATAAACAGTGTCTTTAGACTGAAAGGCATAAAAGATGCATCAAAGCATCAGTTGCTTTCTGTATGGTGGGAGCGCATACAGTGTTGTTTTGGTTCAGTTGACATATGTCATATATCATATCTCCTCATTTCTTTTAGGAGTTGGGAGAATTCGTGGTGCTGCAGATGAGTCCTCTCTGTAGTCGTCTTCAAAGTAAAGACCTGTGATGTCCGATCCGCTGTGCGTTACACTGTATTTATTCCATTTCTTCTCTCCCGCTCGCAGACTGGAGCCAGGATGCACTTTGTTTTTGAGCTGTCAAAAGAACGATGGTGGGGGAGGTGTAACTGAATGGCAGATTTCATTTCTTCACTTCCTTCATTCTGTGTGTCCTCCCTCGTTCTCAGCTCCCCTCTATCTCGTACTGACTCTCCCCATATGGAGGATGGTATGGCATCATTATCCAGGGGGAGGCAGCCATCCAGTCAGAGAAATAGACAATTAGGACCCAATAAAGTGGAAAAGCATATTTCTGTATGCTAATGAGTTTTCTAGCAGCCACAGTAGATGCTGATTAAGCTGAGCTTTTTAAAAAAAATAAATAAATAAAAAATATATTACTATTATTATTTATTCTATTTGTGTAAAACTCCATTTATTCTTTCTGTTATGGAATTTATCATGGCCTCAGTACGAAACTAGTGCCTTCGGTGGGCTTTGAAAAAAAGTGACAGACGAGAAAAGAAAGCTAATTTGATTCATGAGTAGATTTAATGGAAGAAACAGTGAAGCGTGAGAGCATCTATAATGTACCCCCAGTAACTGTTCTCCATACGTTCTTACCCAGCTGTCACAGGCAGTCAGCAGAGAGCAGAGACAAGAAGATACTATACTTTATAAGATGAAAGAAGCAGTGAGGACAGAATATGAAGCTTGTGGAGAGAAACCTAACCTCTACCTGCCTCCCTCGCATGTACCATGATCAAACACATGAGTAGGCTCACAATTAGCATCCACTCATCTGCACAGGGTCTCTTCTCTCACTACCGGCTTTCTTCCTGGTGCTTGTCAAAAGCAATTTCAAGCAAAATGTCAATTAGAAATCGCTAATTACTATCTAAAGACGGGAAAGCGAAATATCAAGGCCATCTGTGAGCGAATTAATCGGATGTTTTTGGACCATGTTTTCAGTTTTTTTTTAAGACTGCACATTCACAATTATCGGTATTAGATTCTGCCTGTGTGTGTAGTTTGTGCATCCCACCAGAATAAAATGACATTAGAAGCTGTTTAATACAGCTCCCTGGTGCCGACAAACATCCAAGAATAATCTCACATTTTGTCATAATGATGTGATTTGCATTGCAAAGCATCTGTCAGAGACCTAGCCGAATCTGCCAGAGACCCCATCACCTCCTACATAAGCAAAATTCCACTGAGTTCCTGACTAACAAATAACTCTTAACAAGTACAGAGGGATTCAAATTTGCCTCTTGCTATTTAAAGCCCAAACAGAGTATATCTCTGTCTCGTTTTTTGACCTTGTCATAAAAAGTGTGTTTGAGGAATAGTAACATTTGAATTTTTGGAATGTTTATTTCACTGGCCTCAAAAAATGCTAAATTAGCACTAGTAAAAGAATGCTTTTAATTAGTCGAAAACTTACAACTTAAATGTGTCGCGGAACTGGAAGAAAGGAATTTAAAGAAAGATATTCCAGCTAATACTGGGCTAGATTTAACCAGTCACAAGCTGAAGCAGCGATATGCATAAAATCCCAGCAGGGGAACAAGATTTGTTTTCCTTATTTTAAGAGCGAGACCACTCGCACAACTTCTCAATTTAAGAATTTTAAGTCTGCCTTAAATAACTGTGTTTTTGTTGCTTGTAATGAGCAAACTTGCTTATATGTTTTCTACTTTAAAGGCCCATGGTATTTCAGGGGTTGAACTCCAGTTTCGAGAAATTTAGCAAAGCCACAAACTACTAAGCTATATTAATTACACAATTCTGAGTGCTTCACTTTGTTCTACACCCACACCTTCAGTGAAAATAACCCAAGACAGCCTGGAAAGACAAAAACAGACAATAAGCCTGTAGAAACAGATCCAATCTTATACAAGAGGTGGAAGAAGCTACTAAATTGGGAGGCTCTTGTTCTCCCATTATTGCAGCACAGGTATCTCATCTCTGGAACTAAGGGGCGCCTTTGAATCTCACAGCAGTCGGAGAGACAATGGATCAGAGGTGGTGAGATTGGAGGGAAGAGGAATAGACTGGGTATACCCTTCTTTAGCCGTCCTATAGATGCTCAGATATCACATGAGTAAATGATGATGCAAATGCAACAAGAAGGAGGGGAGAAAGCAGAGTTGAAAAGAGAAAAGAAAGAGAAAAAAAATGTGAGAAAGCGGCAACGTAAAGGACGTGTGTGTAAAGCTGTGTACATGGCGCTGCTGCGTCTGCATTATTTAAGAGCCCTCATTAACTTGAGCCTGAAATCAATAGGCAACGCAGAGACACAAAGCATTTCTGGGTGTTATAACTGCCCCTCGTGGAAGCTCCAGGTTCATGGTGAGATATAATTGCAAAAGAGGGTTAAATTCATTCAGCCGAGATAACAGACTGCTGTGTCTAGGTCAGGGATCACGTGTCTTGCATTGATCTGGCCTGAAACCAGACATGTTAAATAGAACATTGATCATGAGTTTGTGTGATACGGCAGGTCCCCTGATCATTGATGGTCCACAGGGTGTGTGCTTTATTTGTGTTGTGTTTCTGCGTTGCCTCGTTGTTTAATCACCGAGGCACACATGTCTTTAAGTACAGAATTCACGAGTATAGATCCACAAAAATTAGCTCTCTCGCTGGTAACAAACTTGTGCCTTGTACTATCCGATTCTTACAATATCACTCATTGCATGATGAATGTGTTTGACTCAGTCAAAATAAGAGAAAACCGTATGTGTGTGACTGTTGGAACATGAGAAATTGTGGTGAATTAAATAAAATGATGGAAAGTCAAAGTGTTTAGTGCAGTAACTGGGCTGGCTGTTATTCTGTGACTGAGAATAAGCAAACGTTCGGATATACTGTTCTTTCTACTGTCTACTTATAAAGAAGTAGTTATTTTAAAGCACAGCAGTTTGTACTTGGTCAATAAAACATAAAGGATTCTTGTAATTGTGCTCACAAAAGAAAAGTGGGAGGACAGGAAGGAAGGAGGCCGAATGAACCACTGAGCAGAGGGAGATGATGAAACCAACAGCACAAATTGTCGGCTCAAATGGACCATAAGGGGGCAACTTCTGGCTCCTGGAGGATTTTCTTCAGGTCATCAAGCATCACATCTCAGAGACAAAAATGTAACTACGGAAAGAGCTTCTGCCGCAAAACTACTGACAGAAACACAGCCAAAACCTATTCTTTGAGAGTTTTATTCTGTTTTATTTAATAGCCTACCACTCTTCTTTCTGGTCTGTCTGCCTACGTTCTTAGAATACACCACTGTAGTGAATAGCTTGCCTGAATTAACATAAATGCTGGTGTTATTGTTTTTACCTTCCTTAAATGGTCATTATTCAGCTCTCTCACCCACATCTGTGCAAAAGGTCCACTTCACTGCTCTGTCACCATTACTGTGTATAGGAGCCCAGACATAAGGGCTAATGACAGCAGACGTGTGTGCTGATTAAAAAAATTAAGTTCAGTTTTGTTTTCCGTCGAGCTGTTCAATTAAAACGGCAAACTAAAAGCCTGCATACAGTGTAACTAAACTCTCCTTAATCAGGTTGAGACTGAAGAACTGACGCAAATGTGTTAGGCCCACGGTACACGAGGTTAATCGACCATTTCGGTAATGATACCATGACAGACTTTCATCTTTAACCGAAAAACTTTGGGTGCATTGTGTTTCTGCCAAATGTTGCATCTTAGAGGTTGTCCTTGTTGACCACAAATTCACCTCTTTCAAAACCATAAATTCTATTCAAGTCAGAGCAGGCATATGGGAGCTTTCCTAGAGAGAGAGAAGCTTGAGGCACAGATTACACCCCTTTCATCTGTTGCCAAATGTTCATATGTGAGTAAAAAATATTGGGATATGTTAAAGACGTCTATTTTACAGTATCAGCAGAGACTTCTGGTTCTTGACTGGGAATCTGAGTGACTGATGCTGCACACAGAAAACCTTTAAATGCTGTGCAAAAAAAGAAAAAAAAAAACAGTTTCAAAAAGACTTGGCTTGTGTCTACTATGACGGGGTACGAAGTGCATTTTATTTAAGCAGGCACATGTTCTACCTTAACAGGCCTGACAAACTCAAATGCTCTCTGATGAGCCGGTTAAACCTCCCTTGAAAACACTGTCAGCTTAATGGCCCCTGTCTTTCGCTGATAACTGCCAAGGTGTCTCCTGCTTTTTGGAAGTCGGTGCATAAAGGTGCTAAAGCCTTTGTGCAAAGGCACCGTGAAACATAGCCCAGTGTCTTTTTATTTCTCCCTTTGAAGTGAATTGACATTCAGCTCAGCCTCTTGTTTGAAACACACCCTGCCTCCTAACTCCTTTGTTTTTCTTCTTGAAACTTCAGCACATTACATAAAGTCAGAGCAGCCCTCTTGTCCTTGAATCTAACTTACAGCTTGTCTGCCTTTTGTCGTTTGTTTGAGTTCCTTCATGACTGACTGAGGGCGGCAGTCATAGAGCGAGAGGCAGATGGAGGAGGACACGCTGGAAGGCCGAATGGTGGGAGCCAAGGAGTCTGTCAAACTCCATCTCTGCTAGTCAAATGGAAGTAGATGGGCACAACTCTCAGAACAACCGCAGGACGTAGAAGAGAGTGCAGGCAAGAGGAGGACCTGTGATGGGAATGCCACAGCACAATGTCACTGCTGATGACAGCCAATTTGTCTGGGAGTCAAGGGGTTCTGAGAGGTGCACTCCACTGCCTATCTGCAGGCAGCAGCAGAGCCAGTGGTATTAATTATGGGGGTACTTGTCATTTTTCCGTGGATGTACATTACAGCACCATGCCTGTCCCCCCCATTATGTATCATGCACTCAACAGTATATCCATTGTCCCAACATCCATTTGGAGACTGTTGTTACCAGAAAACCTATAATGTTGGTGGTTTGATTAACGCTTGAAATGACCTGTGTTTACTTTTGTCTAACAAGGGGCATCATGCATAATGACTGCTGTCTGTGGCAGAGGCAGGAGTTGTGGCGTTAAGCGTGTGCAAAAAGTGTGACTGCTGGGTGCGGTGACATAAGAAACCTAAGTTTACATCACAACCACCAAAAATCTCAGTCAACTAAGTCAAAGTTAATTTTCTTTAACAACAGAGGTTATGTTTCCTTGTTTCTTAATTCTGACGTTATTCTTGTTGCCACGCTCAGATCTTGTTCAGATGGGTTTCTGGGTGTGATACGCTTTCACACTTTGTGTAATTTTATTCGTTTTTGTTTCCTGACGCCTGCAAATTTTTACTTCTGCCAAGGAGCTAATGCAATCGCCTGCATCTGTTGGTTTGTCTGCAGCATTACACAAAAGTTACTGCAAAGATACACAGACTTTCATGAACCTTAGTGGAAAGGTAGGGAGGGAACGGGTTAAGGACAAACCCCTTACATTTTGGAGAAGATCCAAGCACATTCACCTTTCTAACATATATGGCCCCACACGCGCATGTTTGTCATGGCTCTAACTCGGGAACCAGAGGTCAGTCCATGCATCATAGCTGTCAGGTGACAGACTTGGCCAATCACAGCCATTTCTTGGGGGCAGTAGTGGGACTTGTAGTTTTCTATGTCTTGTCAGGCAGACAGAAACAGCCATTTTAGAAGTCATTTGAGTGATAGAAATCTAAATTCTGGCCTCTCCTTGGCAAATACAGACACAATAGACATGCATATTGGCGCAGGGCTAAATGATTGTTCGCATAGACAGAGTACCCCTTTCGAAGACGACTTGACCCGGAAGTAAACCTAAAGTGATCTCTCGTGAGCCGAGGCGCACAGCGAGATCAGCTGTTACTACATTTACTGAGTTTTCAATGTTTGACATGAGCCTCAACCCTGCAGTGAACACTCACACATCATATTTCAGTCTTTTCAGGACAATCAGAATATGTATGTTGTACTGGTGTAACATGAATGTATGAACAGTAATATGTCAAAAAATGCAAAAAAAACATGCTAAATACTACATATAGTAGACAAATGCAAGGGTTTTTCTGGGAAAAATGTGAATAATTATTTCTTTGTGATGGTTAGAATGTTTTTTTTCCCCCCTGACTGTCAACAATTTTCAATATCCGTCTTTTAGTTTTTTTATTGTTCTCTATTTTATCTGCATTTATTTCTGTGATATTCAATTTCCGTTTAATTTTTTTATTTTGTGTTTATAGTCATATAACTATTTATTACTTCACGTGATATCACAGCAGCACACATATTCTGACGGCCGTCGTCTATTACTTGATTGCGCATCACAGGGTTGAGATTAAATGCACATTAATACACGAGACTAGACGAGAAAAATATAGGAAAAAACGTCCGCGGGGCTCAGAGCGTTTACACACTCACAGACATGTAGATCCGTTTAAAATGAACTTCATATGCTGCCATGCCTTCCTGCCTCGTGAGCCTTTGTGCAACATATTTTTCAACGTACTCGGTGAGTTGCTGATTGTGTGTTGGATTTACTTTGAAAAAATATCAAAGGGTTGCAACACAAACAGTGCACCTTTGCTGTATAACTGCTCTTGACTAGAGTTATGAATCTTTTCCAAAACAACATGGATTATTTATCTACTTATGTTTATTAATTTATATTGTATTTATTTATTTAGCTTCTTGTGGAAATTCTGGACTCTGAAGTGAAAGGTCCTTGGATGTTTGTATTTTTTTTGTCTGGGCACTGCAGTCCCTGGGGACAGCTTTCTTTGATATCACAATCCTTTCTTCCTTTGTGTTCATCCTTTGATACATACGGGGTCACGCCGTCTGCTGCTTTTGATCTGACAGCGAAGGCTTTCACCAAGAGACTGAAATGTGACCACTGTCCTACTAAAAAGTGACACCACTGCAGGACAGTTTTCTCCTAAGTTTACATTCTGTAGCCGGTTGTTTGACAATGACAAACACTCAGTGGTTTGCCATTGTTTATTTAGCTCTCCGCTTTTTCTGTTAGTCCTTGAATGTATTGTACCACTTTGGAAAGACATTTCAGCAGCTTATCGGTTGAGATTCAAGAATGCAGTTTGTTTAACGTTGTCCGCAGATGGATTATCATATATACTCTGCAGAATAATTGAGTTTTTCACCCTTTCAAATACAATGTCATGTTTTGTTGATTTTTCTGCCGTTGGTTTCTACTCATATGCTTTGTGTCCATTTTTTTACCCCGTAGAAGCTGGAGAAAACTCAGAAACTTCTTGCGGGGGCGCTTCTGTTTTCAGTAAAATCTATGGTCAAACTTGACATACACTCTGCCATCTGAGGCCCAGGGCTTGGTCGGGTTTTTTTTTTTAACACATTCGTCCTGAGATATGCAGTTAGAGACTTATTGTAAATAGATTAATCTTCTAATTTGCTTCAATAAAGAAATGGAACAAGACAGAATCTGTTTGAAAGAAGAATAAAACAAGCAGATCTTTGTAACACTGGATGAGTCCTGATTGAGTTTACCCTGAAATAATTACCCTACGTGTAATTACACCGTTGAACCAGTAGGGAGCACACTTTTCATACCATCTCACTGGAGCCTGTGTCTGTGGTACTTGTAACAGCTTTTGGTGATAGGTCAAACAAAAACCCATCAGCTCTTTTCATACAAAGCGCTACCGAGCACTACATTGTTTTGCTGAGGCAGTGAGTGAAGCATAATACAAAGCTCCAATGAAATGCACTGTATGCATAATAAATTCCCCACACGACGGCCTAAGGACATTTGCAGTGGAATATTTAAGATACGTGTTTGTGACGACTGATTGTCACCTTATGATAAATGACCTGAAATCGGCGTCGAGTCACGTTCGTTTTTGGGGAGAAAAAACATTTTTATTTCTTACTAACACAATGTCAAGAACGCTTCCCCCAAACAACCTTTGCTGAATGGGAATATCTTTGTAGTATAATGATTTTGATAATTTCGTTTTAGGCCCCAAAACTGGTGACACTAGAAACATCAAGAGAGCCATTAAAGCTCTGAATTTTTAACGGTGTAATGAATAAATATGAGGACGAGGATGACTCTTAGTTAAATGTAACTCTCTCTCTTTCTCTCTCTTTTGCAATAATCATTATAATTACGAGGCAAGCTGAAGTAGTGCTTTTGATCTCTCTGATGTTATGGATACATTTTTTTGATTTGCTTATTCTGTCGATATATAATTCAGAGAAAGGCTTTTGGTATTAATTGGCTTCAAATCGAAGGCTTTTACAGAAACTGTGATGAATGAAGCACGTATAGTTTGGAAATGTGCGGTCTGGCAGAGAGACAAATTCCTACTGAAAGATGAGAACATCTTCGAAGGTGGGCAGGGGCAGGGCAGGTATGGGGATTTATACGGCGAGGGGAGTTGCTTTTGCTGTGAACTGGACCGAGCAGAGCGAAATCTTTGCTCATGGGTCCCGCGCCAGGAGATCTGCATTGTGGCCCGGTCTACTATCCACCTGTTCTTGGAAACAGCGTCAGAGAGCAGCTGAGAGAGGCTTAACGTTTCAAACGTCTGGCGGTAGGCTGCAAAGTTTCCACCCTGAAAACACTGTCATGTAGCACCAGCAGGCTGGAGCGGGACACAACGCCTCACGGCTCGGTGTTCAATTAGGAATTAGTATCCTGCATTGTTGTGGCGCGCAGCCTCGTTAAGTCGGGATCAAACTCTCAATGCGTCGGCTCAGTTTTTTTGTCTAATGAAAGAGAGTTTATTTCAGTCAGTTGCAGTCTGTACCTATTGTGTTAAAGGTACTCTGTGTTTTAAATTCTTCTACATGTGTGTTGAAAATGCGTGCGTAAAAACAGTTTCATTTCACTAGCATTTCAAGATAATACATTTTTTTAAATTACCATAATAAGTTACTGCCTTATCCAAGTTTAGCGTAATTTGTTTTTGAGTCACGATCTTGTTTCGTGCGTAAAAGTCTGTAGGAACATAGTGCATCACGGAGTAATAGTGGGATCCCGGTGCTGTTATTCATAGATGTCCGTTCATCTGGAAGAAGGCCTGCAGCTGGAGAGAACTGCAAAACATCACGTACTAAAGTCCGAGGAAGTTGTTGACGTGACAAGTCCTGACGGATGCTTCGGGAAGCGCAGAAGCCTCGGGAACGGAGAGAAGAATAAAGTGGCCCTGTCTCCGGAGCGCCAGCAGCCGAAACCACGCAAGATGACCCGGAGTCCCAAATGCGCCCGTTGTCGAAACCACGGCGTCGTTTCGTGTTTGAAAGGCCACAAACGCTTCTGTCGCTGGAGGGACTGCCGGTGTGCCTGCTGCCTGCTGGTGGTGGAGCGCCAGCGCGTCATGGCAGCGCAGGTCGCACTGAGGCGGCAGCAAGCTGCGGAGGTGATGAGAGCACAAGGGCAGGTCAGTGATGGAGAATAAACACATAGAACACGACCTCCAGTGGGTGATCGTTAGTCGTTATCTGGGAAAACAACAGTGGGCACAGTTGGATGAAGTGTGAAATGCAGAGGCGTGTAAGAAATGAAACGCTAAATTTAATATCGAAAGTTAAATGTATGAAGGCTCGTGTGCTATTAGCTTCTTTATGCCGCAGAGAAAAAAATATATATATTTCATACGTTGCATAATTTTTATCCACTTTAAAAAAGTTAGAGCAGATAGGCGAAAGCTCTTTTTTTTACCTGAACTATTACGCATCCATTGTCTTTTGAATTGTGCTTTTGTTACCATTTGCCTAAAGAAACTTTTTCTGTTGAAGTTAGACCAGATTATCGTTGTTTTAAATGCTACTTGTAATTGTTAAAACAGCATCCACAAGACAGATAAAACACTGGAGTGAACTGTCTGCATTTTCAAGAAGAATGAAGTAAAATGTTTAATTCTAAAACGGTACCACTGTCGATGATTATTAAATAAATCTGTTCGATCAAAATATAATTTAATATAATTAAAACGTCCATTAGGACAAGGCACATGTAACTTATATCGCATACATACACTCAAGAATCAAACATCTTAAATCTTAGTTTAAGTTATAAATCGTCTCCTTCCCTCTTACATAATGCATTAGTTCCGTTTAACTTCCCGTGAGGGGAACTCTTGGTATAATATGATTATGTCCAATTGTGTAATTGCTGTTCCCGTGTTTCTCTCAGGGTAAGAAGGGGGCCAGGTGTGCAGCTCCTTTGCGGAGGACAGCATACCAGCGTTACGCCAGAGCAGCCGAGCCAAGCAGCCTGACTAAGAGCGTCCTGCAGGGTAAAGTTTAATTAGCATCTCCTTTCTCATTAAGCTCCCTCTTTAACACAGATTTTGATGGAAAGTGCAGATTTAATTATTTTTCAGTAAGTACTTTTTAAATAGATGAGATGAATCCCTTAAAGTCAACTTTAGCATTTTGATTTGATGCTTTTGGTTTGTCAGGAGTCAGACTGGTGAGAGGGATTAC
The DNA here is from genome assembly GCA_037367275.1 of Coranthus polyacanthus. Taxonomy (NCBI): domain Eukaryota; kingdom Metazoa; phylum Chordata; class Actinopteri; order Kurtiformes; family Apogonidae; genus Coranthus; species Coranthus polyacanthus. The sequence goes on along the minus strand of JAPQRN010000019.1, from coordinate 2,984,309 downwards.
TAATTAATCATGTTGCTCATGTAGTTCGCTAGTGAAAGATGAACTGTACAGCACGGTGGTCTGTCCAGCTAAATTCATTTTTACTAATCCAAGGTGTGTTGTGTTTGGTACCAGCCTGAACTTCTATCCTCAGAGTGGAAACGTGGAAGAAAAGCACACATTCACCTATACAAGTGATTAAACCCAACAATAAACACTCCAAGCCTAATCCAAATTTTGATTCTAGCCTAACTCTCATCTTGTTTTTAACCTAAAAACAAGTCTTAATATTACAGTAGCCTCAATAGACTACATTTATGTCCCAAGAGTTGATGTGTTTGCCATTTTCATGCACTGCACTTCTAGTGCTGCTCCATGCTCTATAATTACCTAGAACAATTTATATCTTAACACAACTGAACACTGTAGCTCACTATTTCACAACATCAGGCAATTACTTTAATACATGGTGTGTATTAATACCTGCTGTTTTTTTTTATAGCCCTTTCAGCCCAAATTAAAATACAGTTGTAATAAACAACACAGTACTTAAACATAATCCCCCTTAATATAACATTATTATTCATAAATTAATGAAATATACAGATATATTACAGCAACATGTGGCATTGTTTCCTATGCAGGTCTGAAACCATCAGTGCAACTGGAGGATGATACCTCCTGCTGGTCCAAGCAGGCACAGCGTGACCAAATGCACTTTGCGTGCCCCTCCATCAGCGCCCGAATGAGGAAGAGGCGAGCCTTTGCCGACAAAGAGCTGGAGAATGTGATGCTGGAGCGAGAGCTGAGGCAGAGAGAGCTGCAGAGCGACCTCTCCTTTTCTTCTGCCCTTGTCCCAGTGCTTCACCCTCCACCCCTGCCCATCTCCCCGAGCCTCCACTGCTGCCTTCTCAACAAAGATCCCACTGATGCAGCTGGGTCCAGCTATGTGCCTGTATATAAATATAAGCCCCTTTATGAGTGTGACTTCCAGCTTTACCAGGTCTTCCATGGTAAGAGCAGGTCTTCCGCAGAAGGTGACTATAATGACTACTTCAGCACATTATGCCAAAGCTCAGAGCGAACCAGGGAGGAGGAAGAGGTGCAGAGTGGCAGGAAGAATTCTGAGAAAAAAGAAGAAAACCAACCAGGACTGACACTTCTGTCATCTCAACAAAGGCTAAAAAAACATGGCATCACCATGTCAGGTTCAGACCTTGTCAAGGAACCTTCAATATCAACAAAAATAATGGACTCAAATGGCTCTTCAACCATCTCATGCTCTATTTCCGGATCAGATCAGGGTGGTCCAGATATCAGTTCACCCAGCAGGACTTTTGATCCCCTATTCCTGACAGCTAAGACCCGGTGCACAGACACTCCTACTGTCCAGGCAAGTCCTCATGCTGATTCTGTCAAGAGCCCTCATGGCATCTCAGGCCGGACTCCTGCTGTGAGGCCATTACCTTTCTCTGTCGAGGCTCTGCTAAGAGCCTGACTGAAAAAATGTAGAGCACTTTGATGTGTGGACTAAGAACTGATGTGGCGAGCATAAATATCAAACCTGCAGCTTTAAAACACATTTATTGAAAAGGACTAGTTGCTTTAAAGTATCAAAAGGAAAAAAAAATATTTATATTTTTTCATATTTTTCATGAAATGTATTTTTGCTATATTTTAAAGATATTTAAAAATGTACACGCTTATTATATTTTCACATATACGCCTACATTTAGCATATTTTGTACAAATATACACTTTTAAAATGTAATCTCTTTTATATTTCTTTGTCAGCAGTGTTGTGAAACTGTACTAGACCACTCTGCTTTGACCCTCTCACATCAATCATATATTTTTTTTTCCTGCAGAAGAAATATACAGCACATCCATAAAACAAAGTTGATGAAAAAGTCAAGCAGTGTTTGAACTTGTGCCCATGTCTTCCTTTATGCTTTGATTTTTAAATCAAAGTATAGCTGAACTCCGTAGTGCTTTCAGGCTTTGCAGTTTCAAAAAACAAACCAGGTGTGGCTCCGAAATCTCTCTCGACTCATGAGAAAACTCGGGATGAGAGCAACATGAGGTCAAGCAGATGATTTGCCAAAAAGATAGTTACGTAAGGGACCAAAGATTTTCCAAAAATGTTAACAACAAAACATCTAACTGTGAAATTTCTGCATCTGTTCGCTCGTATTTGCCAAGTGAAAAACACTGCATGTATTCATTATTTATTCACATTTCATGAGCTCAATTGTTCTCCAAGCGCAAGACATTTTGTCAGGCTGTAGTCTGTCATTATGATTGTACAACCTAAAACCCACCGATCATATGGCATACCGTTTAATATTTTATACAGTATCATTTCATCACACCAAAAGACTGAGACTGGAATAAGGAGAATATTCACCAAAGGGGATGGGAGGGTGCCAGCGTTGCCTAGGTGACATTGTTCTTTATTGTGTGCCGAGCCCGACATCGGCAGAGTTTGTTTGAACACGCATTTGATCTATATCCGCTCTCTACTTTTTCTCTCCTTCTCCGTTTTTTTTGTTCGGCGCAGTTATCTCTGAGAGATGGAGGTCAGATACTTTTGACAACTCTGGACCTTGTGGCGTCAACACAGAGGTGATAGCGTGCTGTTCTGTGTCTTTGTTTGCCAGTATCTACCAGCATATCAGGACGCCTTTCTCCCATCTTTTAACAGATAGACAGACAGAGAGAGACGATTGGCACAAAGGACGGTGAGGATGTGATCCTGGAAGCAATGAATATGGGCTGTTGTGTTTTATTGTACACTAACAGCAGCGATTTTACAGCATTAAAACCTCTTCTGTGTAGAGAGTGCAATTTGCCATTTTCACTATGATGATAAAAAATAAGCATCTATCACAAAGGGGTGATAATGACTTCTGTGAGGAATAACACAGCGGATATAAATCAATTTTTTCCCTGGCAAAGCTACGGAAAAAGCTAATTTATCCAGTTCCCCCATGCTTCATTCTAGAGTGTCCTTAGACAAGATGTGTGGTGGTTTGATAGATTGCGACCTCTCTGAAATGCTTCTCACGTTCTACCGTTCTTGTTAGGGATTGTGCCAGGGACCGGCAGATTAGCTTTATTGTTCTGTGCTCTTTGGAAAGGTTTGATTCTATCTGCAATTGCCAGTTTATTAACATTTTCCTTTGTCGACCAGGGAAGGGAAGGAAAGGGAGTGAGGATGTGGTGGGTTAACTGAATTAAAGCCTGTATGCTGACAAAGCAGTTTCAACAGGTTGAAACATGTTTTTGGATTTGTAGCAGCTCAGCTCTCTCACCCCCGACTGTTCTCCTTCCCCGCCCTCTGCCTTTTGTCGCCCACTTCAAGTGCTCCTGCTGCTCATTCTCTCATTTTGCCTCATTTCCATTTCAGCCGGATTGATTTCACTCAGTCCAGGGTAGAAAAGCATTGCTTTTGGCATTTCCCTGTAACTCAGATCATTATAATTTCATCATACAGACTATCAGCAGCAGTAGTGACAGGAAAGATGAGAGAGAGTGAAAGAAAAGTGGTGAAGAGAGAGTGAGATAGGTTGCCTGGACCAGGAATCAAAACAGCTATGTTGCAGTTTATGGTGCTTTTAACCACTTGACTAAGGGTCACCCTGAGCATTGCAGTCTTTACTTTTATTTCCATTGGCCTCCTCCTGGCATAGTATAAGACCCTCATACTACTGCTGTGTAGTACAGACCTATCAAATGATCTTTGTTTACTTATTGCCTTCATTTCCTATACCACCTTGCAGTGTTTACACTAACTGTGTGCAAAGGAAGACGTGCAGAGAAGGTAAATTATCATTCAAGCCCATTTTTCACAAAAATACAGCTTCACTTCAAGACCTGAATGAAGGGGCCAGATCTCCGAAGTTGTATTATATACATATCTCTCTTAGCTGTCCCACTGGACAGATCACCAGCAACATTTAGTATCAGAGCTGGTGGAAAGCCTTTGATCGTCCTGCCAGCTCTCCACATTACAGAATTGGAGTGGACTAAAAGCATATGTCTTGGTGTGGCAAGGTCATTTCCCTTGGCACTTCTAAGGGAGCTGCTATGTGAATTTAATAGGGTTGTTATGGGATGTGTAGACTGCATAAAGAACTCTGCACACTGATGATGTCTGCTCCTGACTCTCGGAGTTGCTGTGGGTAGAAACAGCAATCCTCAATACAAAATTGCTTAAAAAAAAACAAACAAAAAAAAACACACAAGAAAGGTTGTGTGGCAAATCCTGGAACACAAGCATTGCTTTGGCCGATAAAACTAATAATAATCAAGGCATTGTGGAGAACATGAGAAAGTATTAAAACATTGTCATTGCCCTGAAAACATTGATATGAATGAATCACCTACATCCATGTTGTAATAAACAACTTATGCAAAATACTAATCATTGATGTTAATTTTCTCTTTAGTGATTTTGTTCAGTCAGAAGAAGTAAATTCACTTTTCCTAAGAGCTTATGGGTTTCATTTGTTAGACCATAATCTTTGGTGTGCTGATAGATGTTATCATTATACTTCAGGCAGTACTTCTTCTATTTATTTCAGCAAAGTATCTGCAACATTGCGTATCAGGGTTCAGGGCAAAGCCTTTTGATCTGCCTGCCAACCTGCATACACTTTAGATTCTCTCTTGTCCCACCCTGCCCTGCAACAGCCCAGCATGCTCTTTGGTGTTTGGTAGCCAAGCTTAACCCAGAGGCACTGGTGTAGAGTTACGATACAGCAGTGCGTGCGCATGTGTGTGCGCGTTTGAGACATTTTATTTGCAGATATACAGGCTAGCAATGAAAGCATCTTCAGTGTGGCATTGCCTCAGATAGCACACAATCATTCCGATGCCATTTAGTCATCACTCTAAATAAAATGCAGCGAGGATAAAACATTTTTTTGGTGTCTTACTAAGGTACTGCAGTAAACTATAAAAGGATGTGCCTTGACGTCTTCAAATACCAATCTTTATTCATACTAACCCCCTCCAGCCAATGATGTAATTCATTTACACCCAACAAAACAGTGCCAGTGATCATTCATCAGGATTTGTCAAAATCGGATACTGATATCTAAGAGATATTTGTGTTTTAGATTCTGACATTCAGTGATCAAATCGCTGTCTTTCTGCAGCACAGAATTCTAAAAATGTCTACTGTTACATGGTTTGTCGACTTGAGTCTTTACATTATATCAAATGTTTCCAACAATGTTCAAATTCAGAGAAATGTGTAATTTTATTTCAATAAAGTTTCATTTGGTCACCAATCATGTCATCTTATCCCTTTTGCTATAACGTTAACTTTTAACGGTACTTACGGTTGTTGCATTAGAATGAAATGGCACAGAATGAATATATATCACTGAATGAAAACACGAGTAAAACTTGAATGCATTACCCCATCTGTAAACATGATTTCTGCCAGAGTCACGTCAGCTAGATTTTCATCAGCAATGGTGTCGAAACTGTTATTGTTTTGATTGAGAGACGCCTGGCAGCAGAAATAACATGCAATAAAAAACACAACACAACACACTGTGCATTCAAGATATGGCGTGAGATGTGCCCTGAAAACGCCAGACCAGTGGTGTTTAAGATATTACCTAACATATCTTACATGAGGGATGGATGGACAGACGCATAATAAACAAGACACAATCAATAGATCATAGCACCAGACAACCCTAGTTAAATCTGTCTGCAGAGCACAGACAGGGTTTGGGCAGTGCAGTCCAGGCTGTGATCCCAAGTCAAGGACAATGATCGCAGAGACAAACAAAACACAGCTAATGCAATCACAAACTTTACTCTGTCTACCATGGCGTAAAAGTAACTCAAGAATATAATGCCCTGTAGAGCTGTTTTCTTTACATTTTTGCTTCCACTACTCTGCATTTTCTATGCCTTCATTAAATATACATTAAGGCTACTCAACCACTTGAGATTATGTTTGTTATGCACCAAAGGAATGTAAGTGTTTGTCTAAACCATTAGAGAAGTGTACAATCTAATGCTTAACTTGTTCTCTTTTGGAGATTTCCTGCTATTTTTAAGTATTGTATCTGTACCAGTTGTTCCGTGAATTCACAGCAGAGGCCTTCAGAGCTTATAGAAACAACAAGGCCTTAATAGAGAACAAGCGTCTGGTCTGCCCTCTGACAGAGACATTCCTAATTGAGTGTAGTTGGGTTCCAGTCTGACCACCACCACCCTTCATTTAACAGAAGAACAAACACACAAGCTCTTGGTTTTAAAGACAGCCCTGTGTGTAACCGAGCCTGCCGTGGTTGGACTAGAAATTTCACAGCTTTAAAAACATCTTTGAAACAGGCAGGGTAGAGTTCTCTCCTGCACCTCCCCACTTACCCCCATCCTGTACTATTTGGGTTTTTCCACACACCGGCGTTTGTGTGTATGTACAGTATTTGTGCGCTTGCATGTGTGCGGAGCTGTCCTGTCGCTATTCCAGCAGCCTTGGGGACGACCAAGGGTGCCCGCGGCTGCAGCTGTGTGCCGATCCAGTTACCGTCACATGGTGCCGCTTGGCCGCCGAAGAACTACCTCTGCAATATTAGACACCAAAGGAGACCACAAGACCACACTTTCTCTCACCTCTTTCTCACTAGCCGTCTTCCATCCAGAAAACATTATAGCATTGAAGAGATGTTGATACAACTGCCTGGATCAGCCTTGAAGTCTTGTGTAACAATAATATCAAAGTGAAACTTGACGTATTTAGTTGTTTATAGTGGTGGGATGTAACTGAGTTGCATTCATTGCACTGAAGTAAAAAGGAGATGTAGTTTGCCTTCTATTTATATAACTTTATTCTTCTACTCCACTACATCTCAGCGGCAAATGTTGTACTTTTTACTCCACTATATTCGTCTGACAGCTTTAGTTCCTTTTTCAGATTGCAATTTTTCATACATTTGCTGTACAGTGAAAAACATGCATCTCCAAATGCACTGATTTTGAACATTGAGGTGTTCTGTACGGGTTGAGAACGTTCTTCTCCTTCTTAAACGAAATAAAGTCTTTTAAAAAATCCCCCTGGTTTAGCTGGAAAATGCATTGGCACATTTTTCCGAGCTTATGAAAAGTTGACTTTTGTAGAGATACGTGGTTTTCACATGACAGCAATGCTACAAACTTATGGTGAATATGATGCGGTGCTTTAGATTAAAGTACAACAGTACATGAAGTAGTTCAAAAGAGATCAACTTTAAACATCTGCAGCTGTAAAGTTCAACATGCACATTAATGCAGCAATAATATGAACTTCCATACTTTTACTCAAAGTAAGGGTTTAAATGCAGTACTTTTACTTGTATTTCCACAGTTTATTTCATTACTTTTACCTAAAGGATTTGAATACTTCTTCCACTACTGTTTTTGTTTTTTTTATAGATGGATTTATCTAAAATATTAAATTTCTGTAATTAGGCTTAAAACATGCTTTACTGTGTGCTTTGAGGTTTTCCTTTACTTGCATTGGCAGTGAACTTGATACCTCCTGCATTTTGCCATCTGTCAGATTGCTGCTGGACGGCTTTTTCCAGCTTTTCATTCACATGATTCGTCAAAGCTTCTCTCTCTCATCAGTACCCATCATTTCCTTTTCCTCACTGCAGGGAATAAGACAATTCTGCAGATGTGGAAGCAAACAGAGAGAGGGTAAAAAGGGAGCAGTGCAGTAATATCCACCATCAGATATGATTATTTAGCATATAAATGCATTGTAATGTGGGTTATAAATGTCAGCACTTTCCTTGGAGACATTAGAAAGCTTCTTGCTGCGATCAGCTCCACACAGTCTTTGCGTAACCTTCCCAACCTTGTATTCAGGCCTCAGAGCTCTCACTTTATAATCTCAAACCAGCACTTGATGGGCAAATTCAGGAACACTATAGACCCAGGGTGGCAGCAAAAACAGCTCACGCTGCCCAACCATTAAAGCAGTATTTACCCAGCTTGGTTGAGATTTTATGTTATAGAAAATTCTGCAAACCCAAACCTAAACAATTCCGGCGACCACATTCTGACTCCTGGTAATCTAATCCACCCTGATGTTATTCATGTCCTGATCTGTATACCCCCCTTATGCTAACATATTGGCACCTTCTTAGGAGTGATTGATTATCTCTGAGGCCTAGTTCGTAAAAAGAGAGGATAGTGGAGTTTAATGACATATAAAACCGTGTTTTGATGTAAGGTTCACAGACCTTTAAGAATAACAGCTGGCACAGGCAGAGCGTTGGGAGGGAGCCTGAGCATTCAAGGAAAGTGTGGGCAAGTCGAGATGGCGTGATAGCAGGAACCCTGTAGCTCGCTATAACCCATAACTGTGATACAACCTGCCAAGATCAGCAACATGTTTTAAAGCAGTTTACTTTCTCCTTAACTTGAGCAAGATCACAGACAAGCCCATCAACCGCGGCAGTGCCAAAACTAAGAGATTAAAAATACATAAAGGGATGAAAAGATGACATACAATTTAGTCTAATAGCTCTAACAATATAAATACTGTCAGTAAAAAGATGTTATTATACACCTCAGGTTTCAGTAGAGCATGTGTTATAGTCATTTATAGGGAACAAAGTGTCTATTTCAGGGTTGTGTTTTGACTGCTGGTGAAATCGATGGGGGATGAGGCAAAGCTTGTCACTATGTCTGTCTTCCTGCTCAACTCTGTCGCTGTTGGTTATGAAGTGTTTTTCTATATGAAATGACACGTCCCCAAAGTCAGTCTTACTTTGCGCAGACGACGTGATCGCGATGCTTCGCTTCTTGCTCTCTACGAGCCAAATGCAGCTCGTTTCATTCAATTCACGTTGAAATCTCTCAGGTTATGTTGGGCACGAATACTGAAAAGCACACCACTTTTCTGAGTGGTTTTAGTGCTAAATTTAAATTGCCAACTTGACCACAATCAGTGTAGTCATATTGGTAATTTATGTACAGTTCCCTGCTGCAGATGACTGGTCATATTCAATTTACATGATATTATAACTCCTACTTTCTGGATATGGGATACGGACTGAGGTGGGAACACAGTGAACCCGCTGTACATATAACATATGGCTTATAGAGGAGCAGGTAGGGATTGTTCCTTATAGTCGTGGCTGCATGAGTGATTTCAACTACAATCTAAGGTGATCCAATTTGTATCTCTCTATGCTCCGGTGGACTGCCCACTTTCGACTCACATGATGCTATGAATCATGAATCTAAGTTTAATGATGCTTCATGAACAGCTCTTCTAAATAGGGTTCAGGGAAAAGCAATGCAATTCAAAAACATAAACAGGTGGAATACAGGACGCGCAGACAGTGATCACTGCCATAAATCTCCACGTATTGGCCTGACATTTAATTGAAAATTAATTGAGGAGCAAGAATAGGGAGGTTTTACGCCGATAAGCATACCGAAAATAAATAATCAACGGGATAAATAAATAAATAAATAAATGAATAAATAGCTCATGAAAAGTTTATGCAGGATGCAGCATCTCAGTTGCTGAAAAACACTAATAACCAGGTTTTTAAATCTTCACAAAATGCTGGTCATAAAATGCAGTTTCCCATCTCTCTACTGGCTTTAAATTATTAAACAGCATTACACCATCTTACCCCACTGTGTCTATTATTTACCACTGTTATTTTATTTATTTAGTCTGAAATAGATTCTTCTAATAATAACAATTAAATTAAATTTCCCTAGGTATGAACAATTACTATTATTATTATTATTATTATTAGGAGTAGTGTTTTTGTTGAGATCATTTAAATTACTTTTAAATTATAATTAATTTTCCAAAAAGTCATATATATATATATATATTTAAACGCTATTCCATTCAAAAGTAAATATTACTTTTATCTAAAATATTATTTAAAAAATCAATCATAGCTTAGGGTAAAATAAATCTTAAATCCAAATGATAAAGTCACAATGAATGCAGGAAACAAATGGGTGTCGGTTGTCAAGATGTCTAACATAATACTGGAGATGTGCTTTTCCAAACCTAGGAAGGTTGAGGGAAAAAAGCAGCCATTTCTCAATCCACTTGAGTGGAGCTGCTTCCTGTTTCAGACTAACATGGTTTTCAGGGTGGTGGTGTCGGGACCTGGAGAGAGCATGACTTTAGCCTTCTTGTTTTGGACTTCCTCTTAGTTAGACACACACACATACAGTATATACTCACATAATCACACACACAATACAATAATAGGAATAGAGCACCATGGAAACAGAAGCTCTTTTTTTAACCGGCAGGTCTGTGTCAATATTACTCTTTCCCCTGAAATGATCACACACAAGTCTGTGTCTCTATTTCCTTAGCCTGTTCTCTAACCTAACACACACAAATACACACTGAAATGTATTGCCATTAAGCTGAGTGCCTGCTTCTTCCTCCTTAATATGCCTGGTACAACGCACACCTGAATGCTACCTTCTCCAGCTATTCTGCACACTCGCCAGTGATGGATTTTTCCCCAAAAATATTTGCTCTGTAACACAAGCTAGTCTGTCTTGTGTTTTTACTTCAAACAAAGCTATTAATCACCTTAATCGCCCTCAATTAACCCCCTACACCAGATGCTCACTCCGCACGTCATACCAGTAACCGCTTGCTCAGTTGCTCATGCAGTCACCTCTGCCAAACAGGTGATGAATCACTACTACAAGGCAATCTCCGCCACAGGCTAATTCACATAATATCACTGCTTCAGATGACAAAACATTAGCTAGAGGGAAACAGTGGAAACAGCCACAGGGAGGCCGGCAGAGATCAGTAATACAAAAAGCGCTAAAACATGTGCCCAAAGCTGTGCGAGTGCACATGCAGACCTATATCTTGAATTGAGGCGTTCTGTGTCTGCTTACTGGAGGAGACAGGCAATCCCCGGAGCGCTGTAACACACACACACACACACACACACACACACACACAACCGACAAAACACAACAACAGTGCACAAAACAATAGAAATTAAAAAAAATACAACAAAAACTTAAATATGTATAAAAAGCTGGGGACGAAGTTTAGTTTCAGCATTTAACCCTCAGGTCTTCTTCAAACCTTTTTATGGATTCTCAGTTGTATTTTTGCTCTCATTGTGACCGTTTTTATGCTGAGATGATGATATATGGCAAAGATGTTTTTCGGAATTTCAGCATCAACGCTGAAAAAAAAAAAGTCCTCTGTCTAGACCAAAGCTTCACATTCTTCCTCCTGGAACAATGCCTCCATTGACCATCATTGATATTTTTAAATATGATCCAGTGACCTAAACGGGCCTCAATGGGAAAAATGTAATCTTTTTAAAGGGTGCCCTGGGGGTTAAATAACGTAGGCTTTTCTCACTCAAAATACTTTTAAAATGCTAATTTTCACAGGGAAAGATGTCTATTATATTTACAAAGAGGACTGTAAAGATTCCTTAAGATGAATTTTGCTTGTTGTATACACGTGCGCATAAGCAAAATTTGAATAAACTGTGAACCATGATAGTTAAAATCTAAGTCAGAGTAATAATTTGATTCATATATTGGATCTTAGACAAGTAAATCAGTCTAAAGCTCTATTTGTCCCATAAATAAGCTCAGTATAACAAGCTTTTTTTAGAGATTAGCAACATTATCCACAGGGTCAACTTGTATCTTTGTAATGCCGATTGCTCATTGGGTTTCTTGCACTGGGTTCGCTGCCAAATGTTTGATATCCAAGATGGAGGTATGTTCCTTTGAACACAGCTTGTGGCAGTCTTCCATTATAGCATTGCATGTGCGGAATAACAGCAGATGATGGCAGCCGTGCTTGTTGACAGTGTAGACAAGTGTAGATTTAATCAGATACACTTGTAGCAGTCACTGGGTGATGTCTGCTTCATAGGGTGTTGTCTCTTTCTGTCAAACATAAAAGGGAATTAAAAATGTGTAGATGAGGTGTCATCTTATCTGCCGCGGTTCTGACTGAAGCTCAGAATCAGCCAGGGACAAGGAAGATCATAAATGTGTGGCAAAGAAATTGATAAGAAACCAGAAACAACTTTCCTTTCCTCACTGTAACCAAGTGGTTTACATTACTTCCTTAACCAGCCTATTTAAGATTAAATGAGAACGTTTCAATTTCAGTGCAAGCATTGGAATAAAAAGGCAGACGCTATTTGCACCCATCTGTCCTTAATCAACAAAGCTATTTACACCCAGGCGTAATATAGCCCTATTACTGTATGATATTTGCACCCAAGTGCAAAGCATTTTGCTGGACACGTGATTAACATTGTGAGAGGTTCTAGTTTATCCCAAACTATGATCTTTTAACCCTAAATGTAACCAAAATATATCTACACGTAGGAATCAAACTTCAGTTTCCCACATAAGGGATCCAGCAACACAGCACAACTGAATTAGCAGAGACTTACACTGTACATGACATGAAACATTATTTCGTGCGTACTTCGGTGTAAATAGTAGAATAGCTGGCATGCGGCGATATGCTCCCAGGTGCACGTAGACACCCATAAAAAAAAATCATCACTGAATGTAATCCAGGCTTTTGAAAATAAAATGGGAATAAATCCAATATCAATGCCCTAAATGTGAGTGGGTCGTAAATCCACTGACATTTTAATTCAACCCAATATAATATATCTTTAGTATAAATTATACTGTTTAGGCATTATATGTGCTCAGACAGCTTGGACCTCATGAGATATGCTTTTACAGTCAATTCCATTGTGCTCTGATGACCCAGTCTGGGTAAAACAATGGTTATTTATGTGGTTTAGTGTGGATTAGATTAAAAAGCAGTCGGAGCTGTATCTCCATATTTGAAATACATCGCAGGGCAGGAGAGTGAGACGGGGAAATCAGAAATAAAAGGAAGGAGACAGTCATGGCAGACTGTGTGCATTGTAAAGAGGGCGGCTGCAGTGGAAAAGAAATGATTATGATATAGTTTTACTTGGTTGGTTTTACTTATAAAATTATTGAAAATAATATGAATAGTCGAATTACAAAATAAGCTCCTTCCTGTCTGTCGGGAAATATTGCTTAAATACTTTTGGTTGAGTCAGACTGCTTGGATATTATCAATCATAGCATGTATTTTTTATTTATTTATTAGACACAGTATTGTAAAACAAATATCTCACTCTTTTTCACCACCAGTGTTCCTTCCTTGCCCTGTTATTTGAAAACTGGCAAACTTATCTGAACAATAGTGAAGCAGTATAAATTTTGGAGCACAGAACAGCCCTCTCTAGTGTTGGACCTGTCAGCCACCCAGTTGGGGAAAAGCATTCCAAAAATTACAAATGCCCCAGCAAAATGAGCTGTTGCTTTAAACCAAAAGTCCAATTCAAAATGGATTCTGTCTATGTGCAATCAAAATTGATGTAAATTTAAGGTGGCCTAAATTGCTCTGAAATTGCAGCGTGTGGTCACCACTGTTTTCTAACAATCCATCAAACTAATGCGTTGGACAGAAAAAGACCCAAAGCCGAACAGAACAGTTTCAGTCGCTGCAGATTAGGAGCGTATTTGTAGACAGTGGCTACACTGTTACAGGCGAAAGGAAAGAGGCGGAGAGGAACAACAACGACAGACAGCAGACTCAGTGGAAGGATTTAGTCGTGTGTCTCTCTTCGCTACGTAACCGGTGATTATAGCAGGGCAGTGAAGGCTTGGAGGCCCCCTGACTATCATTTATCAATCATCATATGAGAAGGGAAAGCCCTTCCTTCCCTCCGTGAGTTTCCACTTGGAGTAGCTAAGTTCCCAAGCACTAAATCACTGCCCTATAGTGAGCCTCCGACACCCCTAGTGAGAGTGAACGGCGAATGAATGAACGGCAGGAATTAGGTTGCCGTTAACTCACTGAGCCGAATCACTGACAGACAAATGAGAAAACACAGCGGTGACGGTGCTGACAAATGGGGCTACTTTCCTCTCAGAAAATGAGGGAGTATTATAGTTTGTGGATGGATGAGTGACAAAAATAGGACTGACGTTAACAAGTGCTGTTTAACTTTCAGAGGGTTCGCACAAAAGCAGAAAAATCTGTGCTGAGAACTGGCTTCTACATCAGAGAATATATCTGGACAAAGATTCGAAAAGTTCACAGCATTGAGCAAAATTATTATATCACAGCATCTACTTTTAAAGAAATCCTTCAATTTCAGACAGTTTGTTGAGACTAAGAGGATGTGAATAAGCCTAAAGGCCTGTACTTGATCTCTGGATGTTTTGGTGTCTTTATATTTAATTCTGCTTTGAGTCATCACATTTTCAGTAATGCTGTAAGAACAGTCTAATGTTCTGTCTTTCACTATCAGTCCATAGGTGTTTCAAAGCATGTTGAAAGAGCCGTCATGAGTCATCAATTTAAGACAGACTTAAAATTCGAAGGCATTCACACACACACACACAAAGGACGTGCGTGGGTGCGCTGGATGTTTTCGAGTCTGCAAGCGAAAGCAAATATGAGAGTAAGAAAGAGACAGCGAAAAGATAATGGAGCCAGACGCTGCATAGACAGAGAAAAAGTGGCAGCAGACAGTCAGATAGAAATACAGAGAATGGAGACAGACGGGCTGCTGATTGTCAGACTGCGTGTCAGACCTGACGCCTCCACCTCTTCCACTCCTTCTCCTCCATCATCCCACAATCTGCCCATCATCGCAGATACATCACCACGTTGTGCTGTACGTGTATAGAGTTTTTGTATAAGGCACAGAGTGGGCCTGAAGCTAAACAGCTACATTAGTAACTTGCGAAATGATTGTAAATTAGAATATTTTAGTTGAAAATGATTTCATAAGAAATAATTAGGAATGACGGGGTAGATGTCGGTAACCAACAATGGTACTGACAGCCAGAGTTTTATACGGTTGTATGAAAGCCTGGGTAAATGTGGATGTATTTTAACCCAAACAATGATCTTTTCCTGAACATATACGGGTTATAAATAATAATAAAATGAGAAATAATGCCTAAACCCATTCATTCACCACAACCTGCTCTTCATGTCGATTTACGCTACATATAACAATACGGCTCTTCTCACCTGGGTGCAAATAAACAGTTAAAAACATATTTTTCTCTGTAACTGGTGAAAGTCAGAATTACCCACCGTGAGGACAAAGCAAGAGACACATAAAAGAAAAACAAAATAAGGATGTGATTTTTATGTAGTTGTAAAAGAGACACAAGACTACATAATCTTGGATCTCTGCACAATGTAAGTCTCTCCGATTCAAAGAAATGAACGGTGCCTATCTACCAGTTTGTTTTGTTTATATGAGGCTGATGCTATCTAAGCTCCATGCTGTAATCTGTACTATATCTCAAGCTCCACAAATAGATGTTGAGTTGTTCAAAGGCGGTGAGAGAGATGTGGGATGGATAAATAGTTGTAGAAATTATCATACAGGCCAAAATATACGGTCGACATGAAAAGTGACATCCTTGTACATTGCAAGTTTATATTCTTTTTCCAGGAAGCATCAGTGCAGGCACAAAAGAGGGAGGAAAGTTTTTAAAGTCTAATGGAAAAAGACATTTGTCAGAGGAAAACCACAGAAGCCACCAGCTATTCCTCAGCAGTGAAGCATGAACGTGAGTTTGTTTCAGCTGCATCCTGCAACGCTAATGCGCCACAAGCACACAATATTCAAAAGCACACTAATTCATGCACACAGACAACTTTACTTCTGTGTAGTTAATGTTCCCATTCCACACACACAAACTGTGTATGTCCAGCTGTGTCAACAGGTACAGGTACATTAATTTAGTTGTGCTATGGTATTAGTCTATGAGGCAGGGGGAGAATACACAGCCTGTGTGTGTGAATGTGAGTGTAAATGTGTGTTTTTGGGGCGATAGCAATAATGACTGTAATTAATGAGCCTGCTCCACTGGCAATGCTTCATGTTGTGTCACCACCTACTGCCATTTAGTCCAAGTACATGCCATATAACTAATCACTCTTCGGTAAGCAAGCATACTCACCAGCACAGAGTGGCATGTGTTAGTGCATGTGTGTATATGTGTGTACACAAAAGAGAAAAAGCAAAATGTGTCTGCATCTGTGAATTCATGCAAGTAAACCTTTCTATGACTATGTCAGTGCATATTTTAGCCGCATATATGCGTGTGTCTTCAATCACGTGTTTGTGCTTGTACAATCTGTACCTTTCTGTGACTATATCAGTGCATATTTAGCTGTGTATGTGTGTGTGTGTGTGTGTGTGTGTGTGTGTGTGTGTGTGTGTGTGTGAGTACGTTACACACATGTAGATCTGGGACTAAGCTCTGCGACATCTGTCATTTTGGAGAGCGTCACAGCAGCCAGGAGGGAACGGATGATAATCCATGTGGGACAAATTAGGACACTGAAAGGCAAAAAAAAGAAAAAAAAATGGGATGGCGACAACAGTTCCCTGATGAAGGCATTTCTGCTGAAATGTGCCAGCGAGCCATGCTAATATGTAGGTCTTTTCTTCTAATTCGAGTTGCCACGTGAGTTCTTTTGGGATTTAATAATGAACATTTACTTTGTTGTTCCCCGGGGAAAAATTTGTTCTGGACACATTACTGCTGCTTGAAATCAATGCATCCACAAAACAGTACAACACAATGAAAATAAAATGTAATGAAATACACATCACCTGTGACACGTATTTTAAATGAGAGGTTTCGGCTTTTTGTGGCTAAACTGCTGCGCTGGGATTATGTGAGATTGTTTTTTAAGAGTTTTTTTAGGCCAGTGTAAACAGGGATTTTGGGGTTCTTTTAGTAACACAAGTGAAATTCCACCACAGCTTTTTACCGTGCTGTATGCATATACTGCTGCATATTTGACGCAATGAAGCTGCTTTGTTTATTATAACACATTCAAGAAGAACTATGAAACCGACTTTATTAGTGTATTTGCAGTCGTGGTGTGCGTTCTGCATTTTATCCACGGTGGATAATGTCTGCTTTGTGAGTTTGGTTTTACAACTGTAGGAAAAATATCATTTTGAATATAAAATATGTCTGTGTGTTGTTATTTGCATGTATATGGACTTTGTGTAGTTAGAATGGAAAATATTTCTGAAGTGCTCAGGGTTTGAATTCACCATCTTTGCAAGCACACGCATACACAGACCCAAAGGGGATGTGCTGAATGTGTCTGCTCTCCAGAGAGATTCACACTGAGATGTATTCACCGTGGACACAAAGCCAGCAAGCTGTCACAGAACTGGCTTCAAGCTGCTACTTGGCAGATAAGAAATTTAATATGAAATGATAAAATGTTTGCATTTAAGACAAAAAAAAAAAAAAACCCTCAAAAGTTCAAAGCCAATCTAATAGCCAAACTGTGCTCTAAAGATTTAAACTACGCTTAGACCAGTAGCTGATATCAGCCCATTTTATGCTGTCTTACTCCAAGTAAGCAAGTTCCAAGAAAAAAAAACTAAAATACTGCAGACTGCAAGCAAAACATTTCAAAAGACTGTGTGGGCACCAGTCACATTTTATGCAGCTGCTGGTGTTATAAAAAGGTTAAAAATGCAAATTTACTTTCCCTGAGATTAATCAGATACAAACATAATGAGCTTGATTCTAAAATTAGATATACAAGCCACCCACCATGACACATGTAGCTGAATACATTTTCCGGACTCGAGGAACACACAAGACGAGTTTTACACCTGTTTGTTGAAGTCTGAATTATCTCAAATGTTCTTGAACACTTCAAACTGATTTATCTCCTGATGCAGCGACGAATAGACTCACACCTTTATGTACATCAGTTATACAAATTAGAATATCAGAAACAGCACTTCACCATTTCCTGCAAAATGCATCTATAGGCTTCGACACCATCTTTCACACAGTGAAATCAGAAGAAGACACAGTTGCAGCTGTATGTTTGTATGAGTACATTTCAAAAGCAAAAGAGAAAGCATGAGACATGGTCAAATATGCATGATATTATTGGTCTGGTATGTCAACCAACCGTTGTGGTAACTGTGCCTGGCCCAAGATTTCACCTTTAGAGAAGATGTTACATCACCAAACTGTATAAGATAATATTATATTATTGGACTTCTAGAGCCCTCTCTTTCTTTCTCTGTCTCATGCATACCCACCAGCTCACATTCACAAATTCTTTCTTGGTTTTTGTTTGAGGCCGGTTGAGGCCGAGGCAGAACACATGCCTGGACAAAGGACACCGAGTCAACCTCTCCAGCTCTGACTGTGCATTTGAAATGGAGGTTGTTGGTGTTGGCTGTAACCAGATCTCTGTGTTTGGCAGATGACGAGTGACAGACAGCAGGATGATCTGGACAGGACTTGATCCAAACGACAAAGGACGAAGAAGACAAGTTTACAATGTTTCTATTTGTGCAACACAAGGATTGCGCAGTAACGCTTGCAATCGTAGCTTCATTTGGCATTAACTTTCAATGAAATATCCAGTGTTGAAAGGTTTAGTATATTTTAAAACAATCCAGAAAGACATTACATACAAATCTGCATAAGTTGTTTATGAAATCCACTCCACTGAACCGCAAGGCTAGCTGTCATAAACATTAGGAGAATGTTCGGTGACGTCAGAGACTTGATACCGTTGGCTCACGGTGTTAAATACGACTGTAAACAAGTACAAGTTTCATATTTTATTACTGCGCGTCACAGCAGACGTAAAACAAGAACAGGATTTGTTTGGAGTCGGAGTTCTGCCCACATTATGTCAGTCAAATCATCAGTTTCTACAAGCCTCTCCTTTATCTTCCTCCTTATTCAAACTATCATAATACAGATGCAGAGAGAAGTAATGTGAAACAAATGTAGCCTGTTAAAGATGAAGTCTATTGCAAAACATAATATAGCTGGAATGGGGCCCTCTGCACATTAACAGCCTTTATTGTTGTTCTGTGGCTTGATGTATACAACTCACTTTGCCAGCACTTTATTTTCTGACACATTACCATATTAGAGACACAGAAATTAACACCAGGCGTGCATGCACACACACACACTGCCAGATTTTAACAGGAGAGCTGTAAAAGGGTGGACTGTCGAGACACAGCCAGGTGAAAAGTGTGATGATGGGTTGTTGGCAGCAGCTGCTGGCCGGGGACCAGCAGTCCATGTAAAGCCATGTAAGCCCTCCAGGTTGTGTGTATACAGTATGTGTGTGTGTCTGTGTGGAACTATATATCGTACATGAACTCCATTTCTGTACTGGAAAGTGCCAGTCAGCAGTTTAGCCACTGTGGGAGAGCACAGAGGAACAGTTAACCAACATAATGGCTTTCTACCTCTCTCTTCACTTGACACATTTACTCACAGACACATACAAGTCCTTGTCATCCTACATGATGAGTCCAATCATTATACAACGCATCAACACGGCCGATGTCAGCCGAAGAGTTTTTTTTCTTTAACAGTTTATGGTAAAGGAGCTGGATCTAGATGCTGATGAGAAGGATTATCCTCTCTTTGCATCCGAGCCAGCAATTTGAAAGCCAGGAGTCATGCTGAAAGGCCTCTGCGTCAATCTGAAAGGGCGTGTGAAGAAGATACGAGAGGAGCTAAGGCCGACCTTCGCGTTGAGCTAAAGACTTGCAAAGCTCTTCATCAATTACTCTGTAAACTCCTTTGGCTCAGAGGCACAAAAACACAACACAAACCCGTTAAATCCTCAAAGTCAAAAAAAATATGCAAGGAAACAAAGTAAAGGCAAATACTTACTTGCCTCTTTTTCATTTTTTGGCATATCATGAACACATAACAGGGGTTTAAAGACGCTCTTTTCAGCTCTTTGTCTCCTAACATGTCTCTTGCAGTAACAGATCTTATTGAAGCATGTTTCACTGTTATTGATATAGCACTGTCCTCCTGACATTATAAGACATTTGACAAATAAGTCCATTAAAAATTATTTTTAAAGTACTTAGGCTGACAGCTCAAAAACAACAGGAATTTTCTTGAATGTCCTCCTTTATGATGGACAAGCTCGATTTCAGCAGGCTGCTACACCAATGACCTGGACTGTGAAGGGCTCCAAACATTGTAGTTTTAATGAGCTGTCTGTCTGGGAGTCCGTTTGGGTTTAATAAGCTCATCAATCTCTATCTGCTCTCCTCCAGGCACAATCAAATCAAAAACTGAATGTAGTTCCCATCTTTCACCTTACAGCAAGACACTACTATTGATAAATAGTCTAATTGAAGTCCCGGAACGAGATTGTTTACTACTTTCTTAAATTTCATTCAGCCTCACGGGTTTTCTTGAAAATGCTTGAGACAGGTAGTGTCTGAATGGATTCAATATGAAAAGAATTACAATGCTGAGAGATGGAGAGGAGTGGAGATTGGAGAAAATGGGCAAGCTTCATATGGTGAGATGGCTGAAAATGACGCCACACCTTAGTGCCTTTCAGATGAAGTCGACTCGACCATCTTCTCGTTGAGCAGCAGACATTTAGTCAACAGGGTCTGACAGCACCTGTCATTCAAATGTCTCAACACCAGCCATTTATATATTCTCTGCAAACACCATCTGTTGTGAATAAGCAGTGGTAGTAGAAGTATGTAGATCCTTCACGCCAGTACGTAAGTATTTGAAATAAAATGTAGCTAATGTATTGAAGTAAAAGCACTGATTGGACTATTTTATGGCCAGTTTTATATAAAGGGACTCCAGATAATTTGAGGGCTCATCGAGGGAGAGGATCATCTTTTTACTGAGATGTTGGATGAGTTGAACATTTACTGAAATTAAACCATGAGAGAAGTTCAGAGATAAAAAACACTATAAAGTGGAGCTGCTAACAACTCCAGACATCTCAAATGTGAGCCGGGCTACACATTGCTTTTTGGAAGACATCAGAGGCCAGAAAGGTTGGAAACCACTGGTTTAATCTTTAGCAATGTGTTGTATTTTAAAGCCGTTTTCTACCTTCAAATGTGTAAAGTCGTGATCTGAAAAGTAACTCAGGATGTCAGATAAATGTTGTGGAGTAGAAACCACAATATTTGCCTCTGAGATGTAGTGGAGAAGACCTATAAAGTAGCATAAAATGGAAATGTAAAGTACAAGTACATAAAACTTGTGCTTACAATAGTGGAGTAAATGCACGTAGTATTTTCCACCACTTGGTATAAGTGCAAATAAAGCCAAACTTAAAAGCCAAAAGAAGCAATCGTACTCTGTGAGCCAAACCCTCTGTCTTCTGCTTCATCACTCAACTAACTCTCAACAAACTTTGACTAAACTCTGTTGACTCTGAAAGACATTTTAAAGGACTGCAAAGAGGCCCATTAGAAACAGCTTTGCACCTGACAAGTCATACCAGGTTAAATGTGTGTTAAGATTAAATACAAATGTTGTACTTGAGTGAAATATCTTTAACTCCAGAATCCAACCTCTCATGTGTCAAGCCACTCCTGGTTCCTAGGAAACACACAACCACAGCAGCAACCTGACCCGTCTTTTGTCGCTCGGGGTAAAGTGGTAGCCGTTGACAGATTTGACATTTAGCTGGACTGTCAATGGCAGAAAGAGAGACAGAGAGACCTGGAGCAGTAATTTAGTTCTGATTTCTTAACCTTCAGAAATGACAGTGGTCCAGGTGCAGGTGTGTAGTAATCATTAAAGGAAAAGAAATATTTTCCGGTGTAACACACCCAGTTCTTTTTTTGTGCAGTGCTCGTCCAAACTTTCCATTAACGCTAATGTGAGTGGTTTTCTTTCAGGAGATGATGAGGAATTTTATTAAGTCTTGATTCAATGAATGCAGAACTTTTGTTCTTAAAATCACATTTGACGATGACTTTCTCATGTTTCTGATACATTGATACTTCCTTCAACTGACAACTGCAGGAAATGTTAGCTAAATTTCAGTGTGAGTCATTTTTTCTTGCAAAACGAAGCACGTAGAAACACAGTCTCTCATGTGACCTCTGCCTTCTTCACACTTTATCTGTTCCGATACGCACTCGCAGATGGCCAGCTACACTTTGAACCTTAAACTCCCTGCCAAGTTATATACGGCCCGTTTTAAATTTCCTAATTGATGGCTTGACATATTTATCATCGCTGCATGTCATGGCTGGTTCGGAGTCTTTCACTAAGTATGTGTTGGGAATGATTAAGTGGCCTTCTTCACCTTCAGTGTCTCAAATCACTGCCATGTGAAAGTCTCATATCTCTGAGAAGCCAGATTTTCAGAGCTTGTGCAAAATAGACATAGTTTTTGACTGATGACAGAAGAAATTGAAGTGAATTAGAAACAGAGATGAATGTGTGCAAATGTTCAATGAGCCTTAACACGTACTGGACATAGAGAACCAGGCTAAATTTCTACAGTGATAAAAACATGACAAAGTGAAAGAGTTACACACAGCAGTGCTGTCCTCTGAGGTTTTCTCCGCCTGTTTTGAAATCGTTTCACTCCAGGGGAATGAATGACTGCCAAGCCGTGACAAAGCCAGATCTTTTTCCCAAACAAAGTGGCCACTTTGGCCTGGAATTTGACATGAGTGATAACCCCATCGCTCTCTCCCAACAATCTCCCTATTCAGGAGATCTGAGCCATGGACACTTGGGTTTGTGTTATTAGCCCTACAGCTACAGAGGGTTAATGATGCAAACTAGTGAGGCGGTAAACATCACAAAATGGGAGAGAGGGCAAATGTGGACAACAGACACTGGTGAAAATGGGTGTTGGGTTCTGATTCTTCGTTTAAGATTAGATGGAATTAAACAGATTCCTTTCAAATATTGTCTGAGTAAGAAAATATCAAATATAACACACTTATGTATAATAATGAAATTCAAAAACCACCAAATCAGCTTCACCGTGCATGCTGTTAGCCTTCTCTTGGTCTCTACCAATTATATTCAACTAATCAGCTGATCTCATTGTCTGGTTCTGGCACTGACAGTGTGTGTTTATATGAGCATTTTTGTTCCTGAAAATGGCTGCCTGATGTGGACAGAACTGAGATTATAATTGAGAATATCAATGAGAGTCAAAACAAACACGCTGCATCGCGTCCTATAATGTATAAGCTTGTCAACAAATTTGTAATGTATATTTGATGAGGGAGGGATTCGTGGCTCATCTCATTTTCTCAGGCTACAATTAACGATGTTCTCCAAATTATTCTCTCACAAGATGTTTTGGAAAGAGAAGGGAGGGTTGCCATTAAAGTCTCAGTGTGATCTATTCTGTTATTTCACAGCGGCAATGAAAATCAGAGCATTAAAAAGTAATGTGAAATCATAAAAAAGGATTGCTTCATGTTGTGATAAGGCTTTAGTGAGCTGTCAGACCTTGTTGCTGCACAGACAACCAGTAAGGACATTACAAAACCTTGAAATTGTTTTTCACTTTCCTGAGGCATCTCTTTTCTCCAGATATGAGTTAATTTGGAGTTTCCAAACAAATTAAAAGGTTGGATATGGCTGCAAACTCATTTGAACTGAAATGAGACTTTTACTGCTCATGATATTAAGCTGTATTACTTTTCTCATCACCTGCCTCTGTCTTTCTCTGTCCAATTTATAACCTCCAAAATAGTACTGTGAGGAGGAAACATAATGCACATATTGACTCTCCTTTAAAACACCTGTGGGAGTGTTACAGACAGACAGATGGAAAAAGAGTCCTGATTCTTGAAAATGGTAACAGGTTACTAGGCCGAAGGGATGGCAGATACTTCAAGAGAATTTAAAGCTTTAAGCTGACCAAGCCGTCCAATGAAACAAACAGCTTCCAAGATGCTGAGGCAGCCAATACTGTCCCACAGAAAGAAGCATGGTGACAACACATGGTAAAGTAGATTACAAGCAGGTACAAGGAAAAGGA
This sequence comes from Coranthus polyacanthus, assembly GCA_037367275.1. Classification (NCBI taxonomy): domain Eukaryota; kingdom Metazoa; phylum Chordata; class Actinopteri; order Kurtiformes; family Apogonidae; genus Coranthus; species Coranthus polyacanthus. The sequence continues at coordinate 2,960,419 of JAPQRN010000019.1, read as the reverse complement.
ACACAAGTAAAATTCTCAGAAATTGCAGACTGAACAATAGAAACAGAGGGGCTTAATAACAGCAGTAGAGTCCTGCCTTTTTTTTTACCTAAATTGAACAGCTAACAAACACAGCTAAACAACAGCTAAAACTGTCTGAGACACATTTAGATCGTGTGCTAAACTCAGGTGTATATTTTAGCTCAGTGATGATATCACCTGTTATTGTCACTAGGTGGCATGTGTTCAAATATTTAAAGATGCAGGAGGAGTTGAACTTGCTTTTTAAAAAATCTTAAATACCAGAGAAATGTATGTGATACAATGAAAGCTTCAAGTGCAGTCATTTATTCGTTGCTTTTTTTTTTTTAAGCAGTTTTAGTTAACCAAAATATATTTCTCCTTCAGAACTTTGCTGATGCTGATGTAATTGGCCGTGTGCAAAGCTATGTTTTCTAAGTAGAAATATTACTTTCCCCAACCCTGCTGATTGATTCTGAGTTCGAGAGGATGTTTGCACAGAGCAGATCCAGCAAATACGCAGATCCAGCAAATCTTTAACACACACCTGCTCCTGCAAACACAGCAGGTCGCATCTGGAGCTATCATAAGAACAGATGACTTGTTATGAATTTGCTAATGCATGAGTGTCCTCTGTGTGTGCATGCATGTGCAGGGCAGCATGTGTTATGAACTCTGGGTGGTGGTGTCTTCACCAGGCGGCCAAACACACATATTATCAGGACTGGGTGATAAGTGAGGCACTGGGGCAGAGAGCGAAAACACAATTTCTTCTTAGCAAATCAATGGGGTGTGAGTCAGAGTGCACAAACAATCTCTCACATTCAGAAATGCTCATGTTTCATCATAGATCCCTGTGCACCATCCTCCACACACACACAAATAAGCACACACACACAAATAAGCACACACAAACCCAGGGGTGCCCTGTCTTACCACCACTTACCCAGCTAACACCGAGCTAATCACTTCCTCGTGCTAGCAGGCAAGGCAGAGAAAACTCATCACTGTGACACACTCACTCCAGGCCATCGCTGCTAATGAAGACAAGCTATGCAGTCAGGGAGGCAAATATGAGGAAGAATGAAAGGTTTAGGCCCTTAAATGCAGCATAAGACAAAGTGAATCAGGCTCACCTGAGTTCTAAACTTCAGAGTGCTGCCTCCTGCTATTTTTGGTACTAGTATTTTCAAGTTTTACCACTTGATTTTCTATTTGGTGCAAAAAACGTTCAGGTTGCAGCCTCCCATGGGATGTTCATTGGCACTTAGTTTTTTTTAATAAATGGCAAAAAACTGAGGCGAGGAACTGAATTCAAAGCCACCTTTTGGCTTGCCTGTAACCATCATTTGTTAAACATTACTTGTCTTGCATAGCCTAGCATCTCCACAGCAATGTCTGGCTGAGCCTGTTATCATTCTGGAATAGAAGAAGAAACTCTCTGGCTTGTTTGAATTTCTTTAAATGACCTCACAATTGGGCAGCGCTAAGCTAAGGAGGCAGCAGGATTGTCCTTGCAAAAGAGTGTCAGTGTGAAACTTGTTTCGGTGGAACATATACATGTGGGAAGGCGAGCCCTGGCATTAAAGTGGCTAAACCCTGCATAAGAAAATGCCACAAAGAACCAACCTGGACTGGACAATCTGAATTTTCAGTGTGTGGTTGTTGGCTTGGGGTACTTTGAAAACAGTAACACAGAGGTGAAATTACTCATTATTCTCACATTCCCATAAGTGCACGCCAGATAACATGCTAGAAACACTATATATTTTGTCATTCTTATTAAAGAGCCAACATTGAGGTATGTACATTGAGCTCTTTCCTAATCTATGCTGCGGTAATCTCTGTTGTTCTCTGTTCTACCTGAGAAAGTCTCCTTCGGTGAGACAAAACAGGAGATTACAGACAAGACCAATGGTGACACAAAGCTACCATCTGATGGAAGACAGTTTTCCCACGACTAGGATGTCTCCAGTGAGCCCCAGGCACCTATGAGACTATCAAAACAAACTGGAAAAAAGAGTGTGGTTGTGTATGTCCTGGTACATGTAATCTCCTATCACCCGTTATTGCCAGGCCAAGATGAACAACAGCAGACTCTGACACAGCAGAGTGAGTGTGTGAGTGTGTGTCGAGGTGCCCCATTTTCCAAACATACGTTATTTAAAAGAGGAAAGAATAAAATCCATAATCAGATAAGTAAACACCCATAGTCCCACTACAGGGGTCAGAGAAATCTGATAAAATAACTGAGATAAATTATTATCTCAGTACGTGAGGAGACAAAGGGCTGAGATGGGTGGGATTTATCTGCTGGTAGATTAGTGTTCTGGTTGACTGGCAGCCACAGACAGTGCAGACACGGGGGTCCAGAGCCAAACCACAAAACCACTTTCTCACAGTCTTCACTGGATCGCTGTTCAGCTGAGTGAGATATGTTAGAGTAGCCTAAATGTTAAAATATTTACTGTCAGATAAAACATTGAGGGTCTAAATATTTTTTCTGTGCAACTCAAAATTAAGCAACAAGAACAGTTAAGCCTTTTAGGACATTATTCTTTCTGCATACTGCTCTGTTGCCAAGAGTCAGGAGAGAATATCAGTACAATGCATTCTGAGCACTAGAGCAAATAGACTGGAAACAGCTCTCTGTAATCGAGCTCTTTGTATCTCTATGTCAGAGAATATGTCTACCAACCTCTGTGAAGCTCACTAATTAATATTGCGATTCCAAAAGTAACTCTTGACAAACAGTATCCAGGTGCAGCTATGCAGAGTTTTGTTATCACAGTGAGATTGCCAGGCAACCAGAGGACACATCGCGCCATGGTGGTTGGAATTTAGGCAGTGAGTGTGGAAGCAAAGAGACCAAAATCTGGTGCTTTTTTTTGCCAACGGCTTTCAGTCCAACATGATGGAGGTGTAAGCTCTGTCGCTACACACTGATACTGCCATGAAACTAACAATTACCTTTTACTTCTCACCATCATAAGTTGTTTGACAGTAGCAGAGAGTGCAGACAAAGAGATTAGAGGAAAAAGACGAAGCCGTGCTGCTTTTCGGGAACCAAAACGGCAGAAAAGACGATTTGTTGCTGCACGATTCTGCTGCAGTGGAACAGTATGTTAGCTTTGGGTTCTTGTCACTACAAGGTCTTTGAAATAGTCGTTCAGGAGTGTTTTTCTTTTGTCAAGAAATAACCACCTCTGAAACCACAAACTGTTATTTTTACATTTTAATGTTGTCGATGTGTTTTTGAACTTTGTAGAAAGCCGGGCTAGCGCTTTGTCCAATGCTTCTAGCTTCATGCAAAACTAATCCTGGGAGAGAGCTATTTCCAAAAACTATCTCTATCTCTTATCTAATCTGCATTCGTTAGTGTTCGGTTCAAATTCAGAGCAGCAACAGAGGGACATACAATATAAAATTATACTTAAGCAAAGGCATTACACAGATAAGACATAGTTTCCCCTACTTTTTGCAAGCACGTGGGGTGTTTATCTTAATCGAGTGTTACCATAAGCCGCTCTAATTTGCTTATCACTGACTGTACTAGTTTATTGTCAATGAAAGCAGCTTTTTAAAACCTAATTCCAAACTGCATTTGCGCAACAGAACATTAATTTCAGTCAACATCATGGTGTTAACTGAAATTAGCACAGCTTTGAGTATCAGTCACAGATGCCAGCAGATACCAAAATGACGACGGGAAAAGCAAGCACCTCATAGTTGTTTCATTTTAATGTAAGACTGCAGGAAACAGATGAATAATATATGACATGGTGTTTTAATTAGCAGACCATAGAGGGCACTTGGTAATTCAAACAGATTGGTTTTAGGAATTGTCAGAGGGTGGTGCTGCAGCATGGAGTGAGCTTGAAAGGAGCAAATGGTCTTCAGAGGATGTGCAGGATTTTTAGGAATGGAACTCACACTCAAACTGGAAGTAAGTCTCATTTTGTACTTTTTTTTTTTTTTGTCTTTTGGGGTTAGTATGGGAAGAACAAGAGATGTCTGAAAAACAAAATGAACACTTTGAACACTTTGATGGTTACAAGGACCTCGATACATGATATGTTAATAAGAGTTTATGTTTTATTCAAACACAAAGCTGCACATGCTCATTCTTTCTGTACACATTACTTACTGATTAAGTATCTATTTTTTATTCACCATCCAGTTTTTCTCTTTTGTGGATCGTGCAAAATAAAATGCAATTGTACATTATTTAAGAACATGTGGAGGAAAAAAACAAAACATATATAAATGTATTATTAAGTTAA
>JAPQRN010000019.1:2868704-2900337 GCA_037367275.1 Coranthus polyacanthus | reverse complement strand
ACACACACACACAAACACACACAAAAACAACATTTCTGTGCACTTATTGTGGAGAGGAAGAGTATTTGATAGTAGTAGAAATGTCTGAGCCATTCTGAATTCGACCCAGCACTTAAGAGCCCCATTTGGCTCCTGCTGGAGAAAAGTGGCCGAATGGGGCCCACAGCCTGTGCTAAGCTGAGCTGAACTACGCTAGACTGGGCCGGGCTACATTTTTGTCAGCAGCAGTGTGCACCGCTGTGAGGAGGAAGCTGCATTTAAAAAGAGGGAAATGCCATATGCCATATTAGATAACAGATTGAAAATGTTCGCAGTGCATTTTCATGAATCATGTTAATAATAAGGTATTGTGTTTGGTAGTGGAAAACAAAAGGTTATGAGGAAGCAATGACACCACAATTTCACTGAGGGAAACACATCAGCATGAATACAGCTGCAGCACAATATATGTATATGCTCGCATGCCTTTGGCCACAAGGGCTTTGAGTCAGACAGCATTACCTGGTGCCAGAGGAGGATCTGTGGTGAAGACAAGTAATCCCCACCTCATACCATACACAGCTTTCTCCCAGACACCAAAATGCCACAGCAGACAGGAGAAAGAAGAAGTTTGGGAGATAAAGAGCATTAGTGGTGTGGCAGAGGAGGAGAGAAGGAAGAAGAAGAAAAAAAACAAAATGTGTGGGAGGACTGGGAAATTGGGACAGAAGGGTAAAGAGATGGAGATGAGTGTTTGTGTCCAGATAAGGTGTCAGGGTGGCCATTTCTTGGCTGGTCATTCTGGTCAGGGTGATGCTGTTCTATAAGTTGAGGAATGAGCTCCATCAGTAAGTGGAATTAAACCACAGAAGAGGAGCCAGAGAGGAACCTGTGTCACTGTCTGTCAGGAAAAAAAAGGACTATTTCACTTAGGCTGGGTTGCACCTACAAAGATTCATTTAAACTAAAATGAAATGCAATCAGAGTTTAGATGAGTCAATCCAGATCCAAGTTTATTGATGTATTTATAATCAATATGGAGAAGCTTTCTTACCCAAATTAAAATAAATAATTAACTTGCATGCTGTCAGGATCTATTAAGCACTCAGCTAAATGTTATATATTCATTGTTATATATAGATTCGCTACTGAGCTAAACATTTCTCTAATTTCTCCTCATTTCAGAAAAGTCCGTTGGCTAAATTAATGAAGCAATATGGGCAAATAAGATATAAGATAAAAAAAGCCAGAGCGAAGCAGATGTACTGGTTCTTTAGACTTGCTACTGGCCTAGACAGTCTGCTGACAATTCATGTCTCTATCCACCATCTGGAAACATCCGGTGGCATCAAATCTCAGGGCCACCAGGAGTTGGAACATTGATGGCACAGCTGCATTTCTTTCACTGCCATATTTGGCAGTTGGTCCAATGTTCCAGTTCAGTTTCTTTGCTGAACCGGTATCTTCAGAGAAATGTAGCAGCAGCATAAACCTCAACTGGGTTGAATCTGTAACATAACTTTCTTCACAGAACTTGATTATTTTGCTCAATTCGTCTAAGTTCAAACTGGATCACATTTTGATCCAGTTTTGGTGCAACTGAATTCAATCTAATCTAGGTTTAGAGTAAAAACTAAACTGAGTTTTAAAGAGGTTTAAATTGAATCTTTCTTAATTTTAGTGCAACATAATTTAAAGTTAAACCGTGACTTAATCGTATATAAAAATGAATACTTGTTGGTGCAGCCCAGCCTTAAGGGGCAAATCTGTGCTTTTCTTCTTTTTTATTTGTCAATATCCCTCATTAGCTTGGGCTTAGGTTGATAATTATGCATAAGTTTCTATACACGAAGCATCTTTGATATTTGAGGGGTGCAGCTGTGTGTGAAGAGATGTGAGCTGTAATTCTGTGGGAATACAGGGGAGGGCTAAATAAGCAGGCTTTTTCTAAGGTGAGCTATAGGCTTTAGTACATGTGCAGATACTGTTAAGTTCTCTTTTTCTGTCATTCTGTCTTAGGTTTTCTCTTGTGAGCCTTTACAGAGTGCGGACAGTGACACTGTGACACTGACGCTGCCATTGTCTCTCCACTGTTTCCCGACAGAGTGAGGCTCCCTTAGTGTCTCAGCTGTCCATTGTGACTGTAGAGAAGAAAGAAAGATCCGGCTTGTCTGCATAAAGACCTATTCAGCATCGTCGCTTTTTTTGCCAGCCACGATTGCAACCCCAGGAACGGCATTTAAGTCTCAACACAATCCCTGTCCACTATCTCCTCTAATACCTTATCCCTGTCCTGGTCCTTCAGCGGCTCAGTCAGAGCTTCAGCCTCTGCCCCATTTGGAGTCCCAGATGACAGCTCAGAAACATCCGTTACCCTCCCACTCCACACGAGCCCTCTTTCCTCTCCCTCCAGCCCCTGTGGCGCTTGGCACCAATGCCCATCTCATAGACAGATGGAGCCAACCCTGACCCCTCTTCTCGCCCGTGGGGATGCCAAAAGAATCAACGCCTGACTAGAGGAGAGGGAGCTTGTGTGTGTGTGTCGAAGAGGAAGACAGGAAGGCGAGGTAGAGTATTGCTTTGTCACCACGGCAACACATCACCCAGTCTCCCGTGGACTAGCCTTCAGCCTAACCCCAAGTCCTCAGATGTAAGCGCACACAGCAAAAAAAATCGGCAGCAGCAGCAGAGGGACCTTATTTTCTTTCTCTAAATTGTGCCTGACATATTTTTTTTTTCTTTGATTAGTTTGCTTTGACATGATATCTTGTTCTTTGCTTGAGAGGAGAGAAGATGTTAGAAAAAGTGGTGAAGAAATTCCAAATGAAAAAAGTATTTCATCAGGAAAAAAGCAGGAAAACACATGAAGATGTGTCTAAAATGTGAGAAGGAAAAGCCCGTACCTCAGGCTGGAGTGTTGCTGAAGTTGTACCGAACGCCACAGAAGATTTATTTTTGAGCACCATACTTCCTTTCCCCTCTGGCCTCTGTGATCTGAATGAATTTAGAAAAGAAAAAAAATGCCATTTTAAAATGCAAATAAACGCACAGGAGGGTTTCTTTTTTTTTCCCACAGTAAACAAGCCACTCTTTTCATTTTGGTTGGCACACCTGAGTGTATTAAATATGTAAGAGGATTTTTCCTGACAACGAAAAACAAATACATTAAGAGCTTCCTTGGGAGTGTGTGAATGCCAGGATATGACATCCTGCATCGAACCTCTGCAAAACAGTCGAACATCTGCTTAAAGTTAGAATTTTTTTGTTTCACTCATTTGGTTAAAAATGCTACCCGAGTCTGTGCAAATTTTATCAAAGGCTCGATTTCAGCTACTCCAGTTATTGACGTGGTTTTCTAACCTACTCTGCTGACTGGCATTCAGATTAGCATATAATGCCTGACAACCAATTTTAAAAGATCCAAGCATCAACAATAAAATGAGACACTAATGGCCAGTGAAATGAATTCAGCGGGCCGACATAACAGAGGGGGGAATACCGGAGTCCCAAAGCTTCCCAGGTAATTGGAGTGCAGTATAATGTTTTTTACTCCAAAGCACAGCTCTTCTCGTGACCTTGTAGGCTGAAAACTTCGAAGAGGCACGGAGAGAGAGAGAGATAGAGGGGGAATGATACTGTTACGTCCAAGGTTTACGATTATCTTTGGGATTTTTCATCATTACTCACAGTGCATTACCATAACAGAGAACGTTTGGAGTGTTAGTGTCTGCCTGTCTTTACTCATTTCTGTTATAACTGCAGGGTTGAGCTTTCAGGACACACTTACTATTCATGTCACTTAAAAGCAACCCATTTAGGATTTTCTTCAGATATAGAATGTGTTTCAGATAAATTGTGGTAATGATCACGGGTGCAGCTTTCTATAGCTTCTGTGAGATACTTTCTATCAGCATGTCTAATTGTCACTTTTTGATAAGCTGTCATCAAAGAGGATTTTCCTTTGATATTGTTGGGGTGTGGGTTGTCAGTCCAAAACTCCTCAATTGAACCAAATGAAGGGATAAAGTGGATAATCAAGAATGCAGTTTATCAACTGTGATGCATTTTTACAGTTTGATACAGTGGATCCATATTTTATGAATATGTAAAGGCTGTTGTGGGAGTTGTGTGAAAATTCTCAGCTAAGGCGTTAAGACTGAAAAACTGCTTTTTGCCAACAATGTAAAAATTAGAAATATAACGAAACTTTAAGTGCATCATCGCCTGTCTGCTTCCTGACTAAACTGGTTACATTTTTGGCGCTGGGGCAATGTGGTCCTTGGAAATACTGCGCTGTGATGTTGTGTGGAGTTGTGTAAATTGTTTGTACCTTGGTACCAGTTTTCCGTGGCTTAAAAGGAGGTCAGAGGAGAGTGAAGCAGTGAGTCAGTGCTTTTGTAAAGATATTTATGAGGCCAATATGACACGGCTGATATGGCAGAGTCTAGAGGTCATATAAGTGATAAAAGGGTAAAGGCAGATACAGCTCAGCAGTTCAGTGTTTGTCTGTGTCTATGGCCGTCCGAGAATTGAGAAACACAACATGGAGTAAGATATACTTCTGTCGTTAGAGGTTCGATTTCATCTTATGATCTCTGTTGCGTGCCATTGGCTCGCGATCTATCACCCAGTTGTTACCTGCTACACTTTACTGTGCGCTCCCCAAAGAAGCAGGAAATGGTCTTTAATAATTCCGTACTGTGTAAAGGAAGGTGGTATTTCCAAAACTTAAATAAGACAAAGTTTTTGATAATGGCAGTGTATCACGTATATTGTTTGTGTCACCTTAACACCTTTGGTGCCTCTGCCTCCGACTAAAAAACATACAGACACATACCTCAATTACTGTGCTATTTCTGTGGTGCTACCTGCCAGTGACACTCAGCTCAAACCAGCTGGGATTAATTAGTGACTCAACAAACACACACATGCTCACACACACACACACACACATAACAAGTGCAGCTTCACCTGTGTCATTCTGTGCATTACACACAAGCACATCAGAAGTGAGTAAACACACCAGCATAAATCCGTAAATTCACTTTTCACCACTCATTTACAGCCGGTCTTTCAAAACACATACACGGCACGTGGTGTATAATCATCCATCAGATACAGGATGTGAAAAGCCTCCAGAACAGCATGTTGCCAATAAACACCCCTCCTCCTCTCCTGTAATTACCTCACTCTTCATTTCACACCTTGTGTATGCACCTCATATCTCCCTGTGTCACAGTGTTACTGCTCTGCTTCGGTACAAGGCGATACCTGTCCACACTAATAAGAAATGTGATCTCGCATTTAGTTTATAGTTGTTTCTAAACAGCGGGAAGGAAACGGACATAAATTTATTTCTGTCACATCAATTTATTAGATTTCTGGAGGTGCCACAGTTGAAAAAACACGATTTTCAAGACCGATGGCAAGATTATACTTTGCTTGTTTATAATGACATATTTAGTATTTTGTGGAGCGGTGTTTGTGTTCCCAAAATCCACAGTCTGTGAGGACAAGCTGTAACTCCTGTCAGCCTTTGTTGGGGCAAGGGGGGTTGTGCTGTGCTCTGCTGACTTTGATAGAAATAAAGCCACTGACAGGTTTTTAAAGACAAGCTGTCGACAGCCGTAACCTTGAGGTTGTTTGTTTGTTTGTGAGTGTAGGCGTGTGTTGTATGTGTTTACATGATTGTATTCTGGAGGTGTGATGAGGTTACAAACTACAACATGCGGAATAAATGTGCTGAGGTAAGGTAGATATTTAAAGAATGGATGGAGGGATGGAATAGAAAAGTGTAATGAGCCTTTACGCGATATGTGTTCAAACCCATGCAGAAAAATGTACAGTAGACAAAGTGCACACAGAAGGGAGGAAAGAAGATTAACTGGACTCAAGATACTCTAGGGTTCACATCGGAGGAATCATGGAGTGAGCTCGTGTGGGAGTATGTTTGGGAGGATGAGAGAGAAAAATTTACATCTGTGCATTAGCAGTGTGTGTTTGTGAGCGTGTGGATTGCCATTGTTTATTCTATCGGCAGCTGATGCTTGTTTTCTCCAGCCGCCTCTGTAGTGGCAACTCATTAGCATAGTGATAATGACAGATAGAAAAGGTTGCCAATGTCAGCACACCAAGTTTTTTACACAGTCAAAACAGCAAGTTTGGAGTTTAGAGAAAGTACAAACTCTTAAGTGTGTGTGTGCATCTTTAATTTGATGGATTTTATCCTCTACTTACTGCACCGTACGACTGTGTGTGCACAAACTGGAAATTTTAAAGGGTGACTTAAGCTGAAAAGCACTGTTTTATTGACCTCGTGCGCTTAAAATATTGCTGCATCTCTGCCCACACTTAGCACTACTGTGTGGCTGGCTTTCCACAACCCAGTCACCAGAATAAATGCCATTGGACGTTTCTGCGAGCCACAGAAGGATGGTTTTTTGCCTCTCCTCAATTGGCTTGTGGTTCGGTTTGAATATTAATAAATACATGTGTTTATATTGCATTTACATTTGCATCTTCTTTGAGTTTTTCTGTATTAAACCAAGTCTTGTTATCTCTCCCTAATCATAACTGAATGCTGTCAGTGCCTAAAAAGTTCAGTGATGCTGTCTTCACAACCACCTGATATTGTAAGTCAAGCTGACACTTCTTTTAGTGGATAACAAATTGTTGTCTTTGAATAATACACATTCATGTTCATGCCAAAAGCACAATGAGCGGCGTAAACACTAATACACATGTCAAGAAATCTTAAAGTATGGCCTTAAGGTATGGCCTGTAACTGATTATAACTCTTTTACAGATCACAAATATCAGAGTTTCAAATCAATGACACTGCGTTCTTTGTTGACATAACTCTCATGAGTCAAAGCAGACTTCAGTGCTCATGTAAACTCAAGCATAATGTGTCTTCTCTTCCAGGTGACTGCTGCTATTCTGCAAACACGCCCAGAAATTCTCTGGATATTTGATTCCTTTGATTGGATGTCGATGCAGTAAGGAGGATTTGGATGCAGTCAGTGCAAACAAACTGTAAGGATTTTCATTCACACAGGACAAAGGCACCTGAATTGATTTGGTTTGTATACCATTTGGATCATTTCTATACAAGCCAAACTGGAGAAGATTATAGTACGCCTCCGTCAAGTGTTTAAGTACACTGCATTTATTTCCACGGTCACTATAAGCTCATACTAATATTGAGATATTCAGGATAACAAACGAAGTGACAGACTGGCCATTCTCAACTCAACGGATTCTTACGCAGATTGAGTTTTCTCTGTGGTGGTGGCGACCTTACACAACAGGCTGGGAGAGGCAGCAGGATGCCTGAACTGGATAACTTTCCCCCCCTGAGGGGCCACAGAAGCGCTGAGTTGGGCCTCAATGGTCCAGCTGACCCAGCCCAGATCCAGCACAGCATCCTGGAGGAGCAGGTGGAGCTGTGGTGGTTCAGGGATCCAGGGAAGTCTCTGCTCTGCTACTGCGTCGCTGTGCTTTTGATCCTGGGCTGCGGGCTGGGCGGTGTCGGCCTTCTTTCGACCACCACCAGTGTCTCAAGCGAATGGAGGCTGGGTGCGGGCACGGCCCTCTGCCTGCTGGCGCTGGGGGTCCTTCTCAAGCAACTGCTCAGCTCAGCTGTGCAGGACATGAACTGCGTTCGCAGCAGACAGAGGATTGACATGCTAAAAAGTGGCGGTTTATCAGACCTCCTTGTGGTTTTGATTACTGGGCTCTCGCTGCTGATTTGTGGAGGGGTTCTACTACGACTCGCCTTGGCTAACCACATGCCGAAGCCTGGACAAGCCCTTAATGACATGTACATCTCTGGAGTGGTTTTGCTCGCTGGAGGAGGCGCTGCAGTTGTGGGTGTGGGAATATACTCTGTTGTGGTTGTCCTTCTTGAGAGGACAAGGCACGGACGGAGGCTCGTAGACCGGGTTTTAAATATCTTCACTGTTTCTGGACACATGGACCGCCAGGCTCGCAGAGAGACTACCTCCAGTCTGGCTAACCTCATCTGAGATGTGCCCACACTAAAGCTATGTATTTTGGCCCTTGAATCTCTGTGTCAGATCATTTAGCCTCAAGTAAATTAGAACAGGCTTCTTGTCCAAACATTACAAGAAATCTGATTTAAACAAGATCCATCTCTTACAAGCTCTAGCTTCATCACCAGCTGATTAGAGTGTGTTTGAGGAAAGAGAAATGAGTGGAATTAGTAATGTCTGCTTTATAAAGATGTAAGCAATAAGCTGTCAAATAGACCAGGGGTGAAAGTAATAGCCTAAAGAAGAGATTATGATAGTGTAGGCTATGGTTTGGTTCAGACTACAGCTGAAAGTCTGAAGCACTGTGGCATGTATTTTACATGTAATATGTATTTGAAATCTAAAAACAGCATTTTATTTGTACTTATAACTAAAGAAAAAGCACATACTTTAGGTGGAAGAAAGAGAAACTTAATGAAGTGTTGGTTCAAAACCAGATGTGGCTGCACTTGATGTCATAGTTATTTGGTTCAGAGGTGGATTTGAACATGAAGGCCTTGTGTGAGCAACCTAACAAGGCAAATGGATTTGATTTACATTAAATTCAAAAAATGTGTTGAAAGAAAAAAACTGTAGGAAGCAAAAGACTGTACAGATGGTATTTTGTACTACAAATGAATGATCAAACTTTGAAAATAATGTACCTTCTGAACATGTTTCCTGTTAAAGTGTCCTTGAGCCACACATCTGACTACTACCTGCTCTGTCATTGTGAATAAAATGGTTAATATGTAAACAGCAGTTACAGAATGGGTGATAAAGCAGAGTTTTTTCCATGAGTCATGTAAAACCTTCACTCTGACTGTGTTTACAAGAACAGTTGAAGATACTGAGCAGACTAAGACGTTTGTGAGTCCGACTGAGGATGGTCAAAGGATGAAAGGCTCCGTTGGGCTGAACTCCCGATATTGTAACAGCTTATTGGACTGATTTCTCCTCGTGATCTGATTTTTTTCACTTGTTTTTTTTTTTTTTTGTAATAATTTTACATGATTAATGCAGTAGGACTGCAGTGTTTGTGACAAACCTGATCAAAAGTTCACTGTAATATTTGGCTGCTTGTACACATGATAGAAGACAACATTATTGTTGGAGATTTGATATCACAGCACTTTAGAATGTATTTATGTTTCTGTGCAACAACACAGTATTGTCTCAACTGTGAATCTTGCAGCTCCCGTTTCTTTACACGTTTTACTCTTTATTTTTCTTATTAAATGACTGCTTCGTGTAAAAGGGTCACTTGTAGTGCAGAAATCACAAAGAATTAACACCATGCTTTGCAGCTTTGCTGAGCTTTTCAGACACTTGTTGCTCAGTTGTTGTTTTATGGCATGTGCATGTATTATAAGGTTTAGTGTCATCATTCTTATCCAGCCCTCAAGACAAACATTTCCAAGCACTGATAAGTCGACTCTACACCTCCGGCCCAGTATCGACTATTGGAGAGACAAACCTATTTTCTTCAGGGGCTAGTGAGTAAAACACAATCAGAGTCAAAGTCAAAGTAAATACTGGACTTGGAATCGTAAGACAGGCAGAAAGACAATGCTACTCATTGTCTGCTGCATGTGTAATTAGTCATTGGCAGAGCACCACAAAGACAGTGCAATAGTTTGTTACCCTGGGCTGTGGTATTTTAAGTGAAAGAAACTTAAATTGGCTTGATTTTTGAAGGAATATGGGTGAGCATTAATTTTTATCAATCTGTTTTAGCAAAGATCAAGTAAAAGAATCGGAGCTCTCTTTTTAGTTAAAAGATGTGTCTTTAATTTCAGGGGCCTTAGATGGAAGTGACAACTATATTAATATATTTTTTGGCTCGGATCCTCCACAAAATTTAAAAGATGAAACAACTGCTGTGAGAAATTCAGTGAAATTAAAGCCATTACATGAACATTGCCAGTCACAGAATTTCAATGAATTTGAGTTGTCAATTCAATTAATCGTCTTTCACTGACTTAGGTAAATTCGTATTGTGCTGATACTGCTGCATTTAACATAATTTGTTTCCAGAAGTGTTGAACTTTGCAAAGGAGGTCCTTTCTGATGGAAAAAAAAAACAAAACATCTATCACTATAACAACGAAAGGAACTTTGCACATTGACAACTGAAGGTCATTTGTGTCTGTAAAATGTTTCCAGAGCCTTTGAGTCATTTCATTGCTTGCAGAAAAACCTAAAAGGAAAAAGGTCCCGCATTGTGTCTCATCTGAGGGTGTATGTATGTGTGTGTGTGTGTGTGTGTGTGTGTGTGTGTGAGTCAGTCACGCCTCTTTATCTGCCTGCACATACGCACAGCCTATTGCCTTGAGACAAAAGGGGTCACACAGTTAACCATTGTTGGTGTGATGATGGACAGCAAACTGAAGACACAATGCACAAGGCAGCAGCCTGCAGGGGCTGGCATAGACTAGCACCTCTCTCTCTCACACACACACACACACACACAAACACACACACACAGAAAAGAGCATGGCTCACGCTGCACTTTTTGCGAGACACACTGAAATCCTGTAATCCTTACTTACATGAATCTTTCTTTTGACCTACAGTATACAGTTGCAATGGCGGGTTCAGCGTTCATGCATGACAGCAAGAAGAGGGGAGCAGAGCTAAGAGCCGGGCATATCTGATTCTGAGGGGAGAGCGGAAAGATTTAAAGCTTTTCTGTCCGAGAAAATATGCAAACACAAAGAACAGGCAATAAACTACACAAATGTGTCAAGAGGCAGAGCACAGTAGCCGTACGATAAATTCCAGGTTTGGTCATTGTTGGTGATGTAGTCTCGTAAACTTCATAAAGGTATGAATGTATGAAAGTGACCTGGTTTGACTTACCTATAGCTTGGATAGAGGTATCTCTCAGAAGTGTGGGTTTTAAAATGTGTAACTGAATTCTGCTCTCACCCAAGTGTGATTGGAAAATGTATACTCTGCCCTTCGAGGGAGTGAAAGCCCAGCTATTACTGGATTTTTAGGGCCAATGTCGATGCCAGTAATAGGGAGTAACATACAGTACTTCCAATATCAACATATCACGCGCACACACATTTATTGTAATGATTCCTCAAGTGTGGTTATCAAACATCTGTGACAAAGATAGATATAAAGAAAAGATAAGATTTACTTCACTTACAGAAACAAGGTAAATAGTTACTATAATAATAACCAACAATAATTACTTAAAAAGCACAAATAACATAAATGCATGCTGTTATTTCAGCCAGTACTGGTGTAGCTGTGATATATCAGTACGAGCTCTAATGTAAAGGCCCATTCTACATTTTGTGTCATGTATTCCAACTCTGCTGCATTATACTGACGTGTCATCTGGGGTTAAATGTTGACACGGAGGTTGCGTAGCAGTTTGCTGATATGGTATATTTAGTCACAGTGACAATGTGGTCGAACAGTCTCGCTCCATGCAAACAAGCAAACTCCACTTCCGCACTAAAATAAATATAACACAAAATGAGATACAAAAAATTGTTTATTTCCAAATATATCCCTTTGCCTCCTATAAGACAGACAGTAGTTGATAAATTAACGAAAACACTTTTAACACACAGTTATTAAAAATCGTCATTGGTGTCCAAAATATGTCTCCACACAAGATAAGGGGATGATTGTAATGGAGGGCTTTGTACTTGAGATGCAATAAATCTTCTCTTCTCTGTGCCGTTGGCAGTGCAGCTGAACTGATGTGTGAAGTGGTGCAATGCATGCACAACAAAGGGAGTGAATTACAGTATAACCAATTGCTTGAAAGTACATTGGCCTGCAGAGGTGGATTTATAAAAAGAAAAAAAAAAAAAAAAAGTTACAGAAAAGAAATACCTCAACGTGTTGTCAATATTCTCAGGTTCTGTAAAGCAATCCCGTCTGGTTATTTTACCTTTGTCCTATCCCTCCTTCTTGTTCTTCACTGCATTTTCAACAAGTAACTAACTAATACGTTATAAACGATTGATAAAAATGACATGTTTTTTTTTTGCATCGTGCCCATTCCTTCAGTCTCGGCCTCAACGTGACAAGCTGATTTTGAGCATAAGGACAAGGTTACAAGCCCTATGGGAGTGTGTTAAGGGTATTATGTTGCACTGCCTATGCCTCAGACAATATTGTGCCTTATTAATCATTGATCTGGCCGCTGGTGTTAGTTTCAGTGTTCTGGGGATTGTGTTCACAGTGCTAAGGTGATGATACAAGGTAATTTTTTTAAGGCAATGGCCATATAATATATAGGTTCCAGCAAAACATGACGCGAGTTTAAATTAATATGCTAATTTGAGTTGCAGATGTTGACAGATGTGGCGAGATTTCCTGTAGTTGTTACGTTTTAGGGAGAATCAGTGTGGAAACTTTCTATATGAAAAGGTGTACATGGCACACTTAAAATTAAAAAATAAAATCTATTTTACCTGACAAAAAGTCTCCCTTCGGCAATTTCGAGACGTTTTGAGCGATAAAAAAACGACAGAATCCCGTCACAGTTATTTATGGCACTATATAATCTGTTGGTTTACATGCCACATTGCAGAGATCTCTGCTCTCATTGGATTCGACGAGCCCCCAAAATGTTCCTAATTCTGTTTTGAAATACTGAGTTTCCGTCTCTGAGGTTTGTTATGATTTTCGCTCTAATTAACCTTGGGGGATATGTCATTTAATCTGAGGAAATGAGAGCTTGCCAGGAGCAGAAAGTGTCACAAAGTTATCACTTCATTATTATTCACATAATAAAAACTTTTACTCGAGTCCTGAAGAACCCTTTAAAAAAAAAAAACCAAAATATCACAGGTCAGAGGTGATGCAACAGCCTTTCCCGTCTGAGGTGAGCGCGTCTCAGAAGAAGGGACGATGTCTTCTTTCTGTTTAGGGTGGGGACAGTTTTATGTATTTCCCTGCATTTGTCCTCTGCTGTCCCTCGCAGGCAGGGAGTCGGAGAAACAGAGACGGAGGGGGGAGACAGACAGAGAGAGAAATATCCATTCGTCTAGCAGCATCTGTGCCCTTTAGTTTGTCCGGAGCTGGTAATCTGCCAAGAAATGTAACAGCACAGCATTAACACGCAACTTTCTTCCCCTCATCACCCCTGCACATCACATCACTGCCAATAAAAGCCCCATTAAATCCCTAAACAAGATTTGTACTAATACTTGCTGCAGTGCTGCTCCACTAAATCAATTTACCAATATTTAACATTCAAAGTCTAGATGGAGGTGTTGAAATATTATATTGTTTATATGTATCCAAAATTAACCAATAAAAGAGCACTATGTGGCCAAAAGTATGTGGACACCTCTGGCTACAGTTTTTCTCCAGGGCTGCTAAAACAGATGTAAATCTTGCAACAACATTTTGGCATTAGTTTGCATTACTTTGCTTCAGTATTTCATTTCTGCTGCAATTAAAATAATAAAGTACATAGATTTCTGGGAGTACCGTGGCATCATGGGAGTTGTTTTCACCGCCATTCATCGTGCATTTATGTTTTATTCACATTATACTCACATCATGTAGTTTCCTGCTAATAAACGTTAACGTTACAGGGGATATGATGCCTATGATGCCGATATGATGTATTATAGCTTTAAAAGTGAGGCTCATATGTGGATTTTTTTTTAGAGAGCCTTCAGCCAGGTTCTAAGGTCTTACAAAAGGTTTCACTAATAGAACGGGGGCAGCAAGTTATGGCTGTCCAGTACGTGTCCACGTACTTCTGGCCATGTTTCTGTCTGCAAATGCAATACAAAACTCTGAAATATAAAATACATCATCAGGGTTTCTGCAGGTTTCAACAAGTTCAAGACTTTTTTAAGATCTATATGAATGTAATGTAAGACCTTGTCCTGAAGGTTTTAGCGATGCCAGAATGAGGAAGCATGGTTCGAAACAGCTCATCTGTCTTCATTGGTTTTATAAGACTGATGTTTAGCTACATTTAAGCCTAAAGTTCAGGTTATTGGATTTAAGACTTTGTAAGTACCAATGGAAACACTGAGCGTCACCATTTCAGGGATCACATGACTGCCAGGATTAGCGATGGATCACTTCAAACATCTATCTGAAATGTAACGATACCTGATGTGACAGGCTGATATTAGTGAAGTCCTCACTTACTGCTGTACAGTATGAGTGCTAAATGCCTGTTCATCACTCATTAATAAGTCAGCGCAGTCATTCCACAGCATCAGGGTATTGTTTTATCAGTGTGAGTGTGTCTATGTGTAGTGCTGAGTGAAATGTGAGCGTCCCTGTCCTCCCTCTCCCTCCCTCCCTTTGTTGCTGATGATAACAATAAGAGAAAGGTGATAGCTTTCTCTCCAGTCCACCTAACTTCATCACTCTTCTTCCTCTCACTTTTCTGTCCTCACCCCCACCCGCTCCACTTCCTTGCTGATGTTACAGCAAGCCGATAGTAACCTTGGCTTTCGCTGAGTGCCACCCTGGGAGCCTCCTGGCACTCGATGGCATCGTTCAACCTCCACAGCCCCCGAATCGTACCCGACAAAGCCAGGTAATGGATATGATGGATGTGACACAGTAAGGTTCATTCCTAGGGCGCGTGGCAGGCATGACACTTCCCTTTTCTGGCAGAGGTCCAGTGGATGTATTGGACCTCCATCTCCATATGATTTCCACCCCCCCCACATTCAAACTAGCCAGATGATTTGTGCTGCAGTGCCATCAATATACTTTAGGTTTAACACTGGAAATATGCAGTGATCTATGATCAGTTCAGGTACTTCCACGTTTTAAACCTTTATTTCTCAGGTTAGCTGCATAATACAGGTTAAAAGATGGTAAACAAACAGAACACAGTCCTTGTTCTCCCCCGGTGTCATCCTGGCGTATGACAGATGTGACACAAATGGGTTCATTCTCAGGGTAAGAGCTGAATCATAACAACTAAAGATGATAGCTGTGCTCATCGTTTTTCTTGCCTTTTCATGACTTTACAGCAGCCCTTTTTTTAAATTTGGATAACTAAAGCATATCATATTTGCTGTAGGCCTAAATGAGGAATCATGTGCCACAACTATCAGGCTTGTAAAGTTTCTATCCTTGGCATCCTGCATGGTGTCATTTTAAGCCCCCGAGGCCATGGCTCATGGTGACAGAACCAGGTAATGGATATGATGGATGCTGTACAGCTGGGTTCATTCCTAGGGCGCACACTTAATAATGATACAGACTGATTCTGACACTGCTCTCATAGGGAAATCTTCATATTTAACCTCATGGTAACATCATGGACGGTTTAGTGTTGACACATCTGCTGTGAAGGTGCTAATTTGGAATTTAATCTAAGATACAGAAAGAAACATGAAGCGTTGCAACGTATAACCACTGCAAATTTGTTTTGCATCATTCAGTTTTTTTCATTTCTTTCTTTCCTGAAAGAGGTGCTGCTGTCACTCAAATCCCATCAGCCACACCCACACACATCTGATGATGTAGACTAGTGTCTTTTTTGTGCTTTTTGAGTGTTAAGCACGTACAAATAATGACCAGTGATGTTATTTTCACTTTACTGTTACTTATTTTGTTATTTAGAGATTAGAGGAATATTCAAAGATTTGAAACAAGGGACACATTGAATCTTCGAGATTTAAATAAAGTATCAGTATCAGCACCGATCGTGACTTTAACAATTAGATCATAACATACACTTTATTGTAAGATCTGTCACTAACCTCATGTTACGCTTATACATAATCACCCACTGAGAATCCACAAAGTGAAAAGTACAGATATTACATTTAGGAAAACGACGGAGCTGATTCTGGCAGATAATCTGAGTTGAGGTGTCAGAAACAGGGCAGGGACAGGGAGGTAAGTTCGGAACTTTTCTATTTAAACAAGTTCCTAAATCGGTGGTGTGTGTTTGGGTTAAGTTTTGGTTGACTGTGGTTATATTTCAGTGTGTTTTTTACATACCTCCACTTTGCGTGATGTAGCGCACCCATGGCAATGCCTGGTAACCACTCTTCTCTATGATCTTCAGGTAGCGCACCTAGGCAGCAGACAAATTCATTTCAGTTAATTTAGTCACAAATAAACTTCCAATATACAGTATACTGTCTGTAAAAGAGCAACTTTCAAACAACATATTTGCTTCCTTCCTGATCTATATTAACCTGAGTCATGCTGTGTTTTTCTTTTTTTTCCAAAAACAAATCAATTGTTCTTAGCAGTTAATGTGCAGAAATGTTGATGTCAAGGCAAATAATGTACATAAAACAACTTAAATGTCAGTCAGTGGTCAAAACTACAAACTAAAACTAAAAACACAGACTTCATGACATTACAGCTCTTATATACCAGCTGATTGTCAAAAAATGACGATACAACAGTCCCCATATTTTATTATATTCATGCATAATTCATCAAAATCTAAGATAATATCAAAACCATCATTTTGTCTCCAACAGTGTGTGTAGTTTAGTGTGTTTCTCCAGATATACAGTGAACGCTGATGCATCTTAATCCTGTCATCCTCAGATGAGCATCGGTTGTAAATTCATTTATATTTCCTGTATAATTTTATGGCAATCGTGCTTTATTATTAGATTTACACCCTGCCGCAATTCGCGGTAGATGAGGGGATTTTAAATAACAGGAACCTTGAGGATTGTGAGGAGACTTAATAAGTTACCTATTAAGTCTAATATTTGCATTCCCACGTTAGTGCACTCATGTGTGAATGTGAACCATTGCAGTTAAACAAGGAAATGCATTAAAAGAAAGGCTGTGTAATGGGTCTTAAAGGGTCATACCTGAATCCCAGACACAGTGAAATAGGGGATCTCAAAGTTAACAGTGATTGGTCTCTTCCCCTCCAGCTCATCACTCTCCACGCTAGGCAGCCCGAAGTGTGCACGCATCATGTACTCCTTACCACCCTACACATACAAACAGACGGAAGAAGAGGCAATAAAGCTGTTACTGAGACTGGTTAACCAGATACCAATTACATTAAGAAGTGATGTTGTTCACAAAGCATTTCAGACGAGACGGTTTCGGTTATTTGATGAATTCCACTCCCAGGTGTCAACGTGGGACGACTCCCATGTCACACAGTCGAATCAGTTTAGGGATTTAACAGCTGCCTGCATCAAGCCAAACATAATAGGCCTATAAAAAGATAAAAGTGTCTAATCAGTGTTCCTATGAGCAGTTGTGCAACGGATCATCTGAGCTCTTTGTCTGCACTGTTGCAAAAAAAAGTTACTTAGATGTTTTTACAAAATGAAGTGAAAAATGTGTTCGATTTTATCAAGGTTTTACATAATGTGGTGATTTTACATAATGCGTTGATACAAATCCTTTACCAGAATACAAATGCTTTCATGTTCTAGTGTATTATATACCATATTTGTATGATGTTTGTATGCATGTATGGCTGCAACCCAGTCTGTTTAAACCTTGTTAACTGTGCTTCTGCCTGTCTTGACCAGGACGCTAAAGGTTAAATAAAATAAAAAAAACTTGCACCTGAATTATAGCTGTAAAAATCTATTTATACCTCTATTTCCCCGCAATATTTTATATATATATATTAAAGCATGTATTTATTTCTCAAAAGCTTAACACTCTTTCCCAGTCAGGGAGGGGCACTGTTTGTGATCAGGGTTGTGGAAAACTGTAGACGAGTTGTTTCATCAGTCTCTTATCACATTAAATGCTGTGTTTCCTCCGGTCAACCTCCTCCATACCTCCAATAAAACATGATACCCTATGAGAATATGCAATTTTATAGTGTTCAAATGGTGACAGCGACAGAGAAAAATTTGCTGCCGTCATGCTCATGCTTGATAACAACAATGGATATTCTAAACCCTGCTTGACAGGCTTGAGGTATAATGAATTACTGGGGAGATATCGGAACTTGACAGATAAAAGAAACATCAACTGAATTAATGCTCAACATGTTTTAAAATGCATTTAAATTTTCTTCTGACTCGGGTGACGGTGAAAACTGATAGCAAAGTCGCGAGTGTGTGTGTTGCGTGCGTTTGTGTGAGTGAGGTCAATCATAATGTGATAAATGGATGCTGTCTAATATTTGTCACAGTCAAAACACCGCTTCATTTTTTTCCACACTGGGACTGTTTCAAGCTTATAAAGATAAGATTTAGCATAGCACTGCTGCACTGCCTCAAAACCCAGATAGTGGCGAAACGAGATAACTCTGTTCTGCAGCCTTAAAGCATCATAAATGTACTTTGAGTTATAAGCTGAGATATTTTGTTGATGTCACACTAACAGGGAAAGACTTGATGTTCCACTGCACCACGTTCTTCTCTGGCACCCACTTGGCACTGCCTGTGCTGGTCTTGAACTTGGGTGAGTCAGCATCGCTGGGCACTGGCACCAGAATGGACACATTGTTGGCAGTGGATCGACTCTTGAACTGACTTCGAGCCTGCAGAAGGTGAAAGGGGGCAGAGGTCAAAAGCCATCAGAGACCTTTACGTAACATGGAGCTTAGACATTTGGATTCAAAACCAGGAGGTCCGCGTGCTATGCACTTTGTTTGAAGCTTGTTTGTCTGGTCTTCACTGCATCAAGCAGATGGTAAGTGGTAATCCACCTGAGATGCATGTGTCATAAATACTAAATAAGTTTCAGAGGAGGCAGTAGAAGGCATATAGTACTCAGTATGTGCGTGAGTGTTTATGTGTTGTGCGGCACTTATCATTACCTTCACCTTGATCTCCACACGGCTGTGAGAGAACTTCTCAATCACACTCTCGATCCATATGAGAGGCTTCACCTGTCAGAGAGGGACAGAGTGGACAAGGTCACAGGGGTGAGCACTTCAGCGCTGAACGGCATCACTCAGCACACATCACCAACGTGACACAGTGGACAGGGCAGAGGCGGTGAGAGAGGAAGATCCTGTTTGTGTAAGAGAGACCCGAACCAACCTCCAACAGAATTACCCAGCGGTGGGAGATAAGTCCAAAATCTTCCATGACGGTATAGAATTTTACATTGAAGCAGCAGTGCATATCGCAATATAGTAATTGTTAAATTAACCGTGCTTCGTCACATTCTATTATTTATTTTAGTTGTATTGGAACTTCCATACTGTTCAGAATGACCTTGTTCTGTGTCAGGTTCACTCTCCTCCACGTGCAAATTTCATGCAAATTTCCTACCTGCATCACTTTCACGTGGAAGAATGCAAAGCACCCAAATGACAAAATATATTACCATAAACAGTGTGATCTGCGGCCCAACGATATAAACGAACATATTATGACACGACAGACGTTTTTATATTGTCACACACTGTGCACAGCCCATGTTTTACCTGGAAAAAAAAACGACTCTTATCAGCACAAAACTAGGTGATTATTATTAATATTAGTTCTACTGCTAACATTTCATATAATGAACTATTCCAGATACTGACATGATCACAACCAGCGCCATTTACTAAATTATTACAATAAAGTTTCATGTAAAGAAAGTAACCCTAACCCAAAAGAAAAACATTTGGTAAAACTTTAAAATCTTATGCAGTGTTTTACTATTGAACAAGAGGATAAAACCTAAAATTGATCAAATAATGCCAAAAAATAACAGGTGGATCGTGTCTTTTTACTCTTTTTTCATATTTAGCATCTGAGCAAAAAATAGTTATATGTTTCTTATGTAAATAAATGGGTTTAAAATCTAACATGTACGTTACATTCTGATTATTTATGCTATTATGTTGCCAAATAATTGCCACTAAGTTGTAGTTAGGTTGTGGTGACTGCCTGCTCCAAATACCACAAAAAAAACACTCTGCTTGTACGATCCACTTATTTGTAGATATTCTGAATTCTAAATTTTAGAAAACAGAATAGGGGTAATAGTGTGTAAACAAAGATTTTTCCCATAATCTCTTCTTTACATACTTGTCCAGACCTGGAAATTACTACAGTGAAATTCCATACCCTTCCATGATACACAGGAACCCTGAATGTAAGACGATAGAAAAGTCTTTCGGTCGAATGAGTTCCATTACTTTTTATTACTTGACTTGCTGTCATTAGTGTGCATAATTGTGTGTGTATAATGTGCAAATTAAAGAGCTGTGGGGAATGTTTTAAACAAAAGGAGTAAATAAATGTGAGGATTATATTTGGTGGTTTGGGAGTGTGTGTGTGTGTGTGTGTGTTCAGGAGAACGAGGACTGTTTGCGTGTCCTTCTTACAGTAGTGTTAAGTCGATAGGACATGAGCTCGCTCTCGCCATCAGGGGGGATGAAAGAGATGGTGCGGTCGTTCTCGAAGCGTGACAGACGGACACACTGATGAAACTTCACATCCTCCAGTTCCACTGTCTTACTCTTCTCTCCTGACACACAGAACACACAAGTACACAAAAAGATTGAAAGCTTTCCATGCAGCCTTGGGGATGTCAAGGTCAAGGTAATGATGACTGACAAACATTCGCT
Organism: Coranthus polyacanthus; assembly: GCA_037367275.1. Classification (NCBI taxonomy): domain Eukaryota; kingdom Metazoa; phylum Chordata; class Actinopteri; order Kurtiformes; family Apogonidae; genus Coranthus; species Coranthus polyacanthus. Next base: position 2,879,841 of record JAPQRN010000019.1, on the reverse strand, counting down.
CTTTGTCTCACACACACACACACACATGCTCACACTGTACACTCAATGTGCTACCAAATCCATCTGCCCTGTTCTTGTCCCCCATTGAACCACTATTTAGCTGCCACACACAAACACATGCAGCACACACACACACACAGCGTTCCTCGAAAACCTGCTGCCATAATCTCCTCCCCTTCTAAACCAGATTCAGCTGCCGCACAAATACAAACTCAAACCTGGACGACGACACACACACACAACATGTGTATTCATTTCAAATCTATTTTTCATACTAAGTCTGTGCAAAGGGTACATCTCCACAATATCACTACCACAATTACTACAACCATTAAAATTTTATTTTTCCCCTTTTTTTTAGGAAATTGCAATGAAAAATTCAAAAGATACTCATCATTATAAGGCTGCATTTTAGAACTACTTTTCGTGCCAGACAAATAGTCTAATACAAAAACATCAAAGTCCTTAATTTAAGGCAAAAAAAAGAAGTTACACAGAGGGTGGAGCAGAAGGGCAACACTATTGCCAAAGGCAGCTAAAAGTTTGACTTGTTCAGTCTCAGAATGATGGTTTTGCTGTGACTGAACAGTGGTTAACAGTCCTTCATCTGTGGATCTGAGAGGCATGGCCTTATGGGGTGAACAGGTTATACTATAGCCCAGGGCCTATGTAGGGCTTTACAAACAAACAATGGAAGCTTAAAAGAGACTCACAAGCTAACACAGGGGTATAATGTTACCTTTTTACCTTTAGGCTTTGTAGTAGTTTGTCTGCAGTGTTTTGTACCAGTTGTAAACAATGAATGGAGGTTTGGTTGGTACCAAACTATGGGGAGTTGCAGTAACCATGTGTTGAGGATGTAGGATCATAAATACATATTTTTTTATTAAACGATAATCCTGAAAATTATGAGCTGTTCAGAGAGATTCTACATGTGTTCACCTGCCTTTCAAATTCTGATGTGTTGTCAAATATTATTCGAAGGTTTAATATGACTAGAAAAGTTGAGAGCAGTGGTTTACGTGATGAAACAATAATCTCTGTTTTGTGTGTATGTAGGTATGTATAGATTTGTATATAAATCTCTATATTTGTATATTATGTACATCTAAGAACTTAAGTTTTATGATACTTCTGCTCAATTGTAAAGAACGTTTTTTTTACTCATGCCAATATATCACATTACAGGAACATATAAGGAATGTTCTGTCATCCCAGGCCACAATAATGCAAAACATTTTACAGATACTGAGAACATTTTTCCATATAGTCTGTGGCCCCGACAACATCATCAAAACAACCTCTGGATGTTGCAGTTCGAATCATAGTTAACATTTGGCCTTACAGGAACATTATTTGAAATGATGAACATCCTCACAACATTCTTTGAACATCGGATTTAACGGTTTTCTTTAAAACACTATTAGAACTTGTAACACTGGCCAATGTTGTGGGAACATTCTGTGCTAACTGGGATGGTTGCATCTGTAGTTTGCTGGAGAAAGCCCACTGTTCTCCTCCTCTGTGGTTAATGGGGGGTGCTGAGTGGTCGAAAACTGCTCTAATGAGTGTAGGCCTGTGGGCCTTCAGCTAAATCCCCCATTCAACAGTCAGCTAAAGCCACTGAAAGCAACCCTGGACCAACAGTAAGGTCTGTCAGAGAATATGTGTGTGTGTTTTTGTGTAAGCAGCTTCCTTGTTCAATGTTCTCTCTCTCGAGTGTTGGTACGTGCATGGGTTTATACATGCCTGTGCGTACACATGTGGTTAGGTTGCTTATTGTTCTCTATTGATTTTTTATTGCTTGTGTGTGCATGTGTGCGTATGTGTGCATGTGACTGACTCAGGTCAGGTCTAGAGAGAGCACCAGTCCTGGATAAGCAGCAGGAAGCAGGAAAGTCTTTTCCAACATCTCTCTCTCTCTCTCTCTCTCTCTCTCTGTCATAGTTTCTCTATAACTATCACAGAGACACACACACACGTTATCAAGGAAGAAAGGTTATAGGACATTCTGTCACTATAAGACCTAAGGGGCCAGAAGAAGAGACAGCTGTGTGTATGTGTGTGTGTACATGTCAAGGGAGGATTGAAGATGCAGCGGTGTCCCCTGTGGTTCACCTTTAAGGCTGCTCTTAGATGGGGTTTTTTTTTTGCTGTTAATACACAGCAACAGACAGGATACACCTAATCTGTTTTCTGTCTACTGCTTCACAGGAAAGAACAAACAGGGATTTGTTTTAAATTCACATTTGTAAATGTTTCTGTTCAGAGTACTTTACACTGCTGTAAGATCATTGATATGGGTGGCCAAGGCCAATTTAACAAACTGCTTGGAGGCAGGAACAACAGGAACAACCATGCATTTAAACTTACGCAGTCCAGGTACAGGTTGACCATCTTTTGAAAATGCTTCTTTGTCATCTATGGTAAATTACCGTTATATAACCGTTTCTCAACGAACTAGCTGAAACAAAAGCTGCAGTGTTCTAAATGACCTGGTATTTCAGATAATATCACAATGTTTAACTTGACGTCTGAAGCTACTTTTTTGTGGCTTGTGTTGCAAACAACCTTAGAGAACTTACAGTAAAAAATACAGGTATTCTGTACTTGTGCCACCAGAGGGCAGTGCTGTAGCTGATATATATTCTTTCTCACATTTAAAGTTTATCCAGCTGTGATAAAAAAAAAAGTGCAAATCACACAAACATGACTGTGAAATGATATGTAAAAAAAAGCTGTAACTGTTGAAGATGAGTGTGCAAACAAATGTTAATATTTGTGTAAATATTCAGGGCACTGCATCCTGCTGTGATGAAAAGTGCAGATCATGCAAACATTATAAACAGCAAATGACTATGAAATGATATGTAAAAAGTGTTGAAGATGAGAGGGCAAACACATGTTAATATTTTTGTAAATATTCAGTGCACTTCCAGCTTCAGTAAGTGTCAGTACACTGCATTTGATCATTATTTCTGATCATTATTTCTGAGGTTATGCTAGTTCCCAGACTGCTGCACACAGCAGGGGGATTGTGGATTGCATATACAGGATATTCACAGACCCTCACCTTTCATCTGCAGGGCTCTAGCCCGGGGTGCGGATTAACTCAGAGGCAAAGAGGCTAGACAGTGATGGAGCCTTTCCCCTTTAGTAAAGATGGGTAGGGGGGCAAGAAATGTAGGCAAAGCAGAAGGAGGAAAAAATGGAGAGGACAAGAGGATGGGGAGGCAGAAGAAAAGACAAGGATGGATGCAACAGTTGGACACTAATGGAAAAAACCAGGAGGGTAGTAAGGGAGGAAATGAAAGAAGAGGATCGATGAAAGCTAAGTGTGGGATTGTAGCGAGGCGTTCAAATGATAAGAGGCGTTCGAGGTAGGAGTGTGAGGGTGAGTTCAAGGTTGAGATTAAATGCTCAACTATCAAAGAGTAAGTGATCTACAAACTGTTTCTCACATTTAAGCATTATTCCAACAAATCTGTAAGAAAAAATGCTGGAAATGTACGTCTAATTTTCCTGCAACACATCATATACAGAGCAGTATTTGGGTGATGGATACAGTACAACTTCAAGTCAGATTCAAGTCAGCCAATAAAAACAAATGAAATGGTCACAGTTGTCATGTCATATTTAAGGTGTATTTACTGATTCACGGCGTCGCGTCATGCGGTGACCTTAAAAGCCACCTTAAAAGCTGCCACCAGTAGCCTTCGATCAGCACAGTGAATTAAATTAGCAGAGAAACACAACAAAGCCAGACTGTTCAACTTGAAAAGCAAGCATGTGCTGTGTTTTAGACTATAGAGGAGCTTGGGGAGGTCAGATCCGAACAGGAGCGATCACTCGGGACACATCTGGGGACGCATTCTAACGCCAGGTCCGAGCAGACAAACGTGAATGAAAGGTCTGGAAAGGACCTAAGCTTTAGCTGTGAAAAGTTTACAAGAATATAGAAAAAAACTGTGTCCCAGATTACAAAGGTTCAGAAGTGATTGGACAGTGAAGTTTCTGGATCAACAGACATCAGCAGACTCTTTGTATTTAAAGATATGTTGTCAGTGTAAATACTTATGGCCTGGTTTCCAGTGTAAGTATTTTGTCAACACCTATAGGTTTAGGATGTAACTGCACTTAAATAAGTTCAAATGCACTCTGACTTTACTACCTCTCCTTTTTAATCATCGTTGAATATGAGTGAAGTCCATTCATTGCTCACTACTGTTACTTACTGCCTGTGATCTCAAACAGCACTTTGTCGTTGAGGCCTAGTCGGAGTTCAGGCATCCCAGAGAGGACCACTTTAAGCTTGATGCTTCCCACTATCTCACTGCGAAGGACACTGCCATTGGCGCTCACCTATAGAGAATTTGAGAATAGAGACAAAACTATCTATACCGGTATGTGTGAAAGAGGATGAAGACATTAAAAAAAAGTCCCTGCTCGCACAAAAGGAAGTGGCAACTGCAGCACTTCAGCGGCGGTCAAAGAGCTACACATTATCAGTTTCCTTTTTACTGTACAAAAAAGCGTGATTCTATTTTGTGAGGTGTTGCTTCAAGGACAAAAAAAAGTCATTCCACGTCTTTTAACCTTTCAAAGATGCAACATGCTCACATGACAAATGTTCCTTCACTGCAGGAAATCTATACCCTTGCTTTTATTTCTCACAGTTTCTCTTTGTTTCTCTGGGTCTATCGCACAGCCCAGTACTATAATTAAATACTATCTGGTGGTTATTACTCTGAATAGTAGTCACTGATAACATACTCTCACAGTGAAACAAATGCAATATAATGTGATAATCATTTTGCCATAATACAATACACTACATTTTATTTTCAACACCTGTAGGAGAGTTTTTTAAACATTTAAATTCAGTTAGTGGTTTTGCAGAAGAGAGAGCTGACACTGTTGATGTCGTTGTATGAATGAAATGTACTGCATGTCACTCTCCGCTGCACAGAACAGAGAAACAGAACGTTATAATGAAAAACTGTCGGTTGGTATAGGAGTATAGGTATATGAAGTAAATGATCGGTGTATTCCCAAAATATTCTAAAAATGCATATCTAGGTTCATATTTATATTCTGGAAATATATGCTTGTTACAATTTGCTAATATTGTCCTTACCAGTAGGTTGACTGACTCAATGACGTCCATGAAAACTTCATTTTTCCTGTACTTGATGCCCTCTGACCTCCAGGACACCGCGTTGGTAACGGTGGCAGGAGGTCGAGGAGCCCCGACCTCTAACTTATGACCCTGCTGGGTGATATACCTGAAAGAGACGGAGAGAAAGGGGTCACAACGCTGCTCAAACGTCTGCAACAGATGTTACAGTCTGCACGGTCTGTAAACGTGCAGACTGTAACATCTATGAAGCATGTATCAGCTCATAAAAGTCATGGTCATAGGCCTCAGAAGCAGTTCCAACGCACACAGGACATCTCATTTTTTTACAGATACCTGGAGAAAATGTTGATGTTTTAAATCATAATTTCATCTTCTTATCTCCTCGTAAAGGCCGGCACTGTCTTAAGGAGTAATGAGATTTAAATTCAAATTAAGAAGCCTTTTCTTGCAATAACGAGTCTTTTGAGGAATGTTTTTTTTTTTTTTTGTATTAATCACATTTCATGACTTGAAATAAATGAGTTACTCTGGCATGAAAAAAATAAAGAGCTTTGTGATCACGTTGTATAGGGATTACTCATGGATGTAATTGGAAAAAGAAGATTTACATAAACCCATTGTGACTGTGGACACAGATAACAATGGGACTTACAGGTATTTGTTTACATGATATGGTAAATGGAAACCCAGCGTCAATTGTCTATAAAGGGTTTCGGTCCTCTAAGAGACACAACAATAGCTTTAATCCAAACATTTAAACCTCTCATGGCCAGTCTATTATAAAGAAAAGACAATTAATGTTTTTTTTTTATATGCAGTGACATGTCAAAGCATCTTTAATCATAAAAATAAAGGTCAAATGCTAATCAGACCATTCAATGGACAATCAGAGTACTGAAAGGTAGAATTTCAGCCTGGAGCTAATGACAAGCTTAAATCCAACTTGAGATGTACATCATTTGAAATCAGATCTGTCTTTTATAATTTGACAAACAGCACACAACGTAAGCAAAGTACAGGTACACAACTAAATACCACTGACGCCACTAATACACACAGTTTTGACCCAAGAGAGTCTGAGAGAGACATAGAGAAAGAGATTGTTGCAAATGTGGCAACCTGTGACGTGCTACCGTCTCTGTTAAGACTTAACAATTCATTAATTCTGTCAAAAATATTCACGTAACCATCCTACAGGACACTTATTCAGGTTTTATCTTCAATCAGCTGGATTTAAATCATCAATCTATTCCCTTTCTGGGCTGGAGACCCGGTTTGCTTTAACCATTTAACCAACTGTGTCCACAGAGACATAATGACTTGTCATGAAAACAGCAGGGCGTTGTCCCTTGATAAACCACACGTGATCAGGTCTGTTTTTACCAAACACCTGCCTCCCCACCACTGTTTACTTCTCTAAGGGCCTCCATCCACTAAAGAGCTACCTCCTTATCTATTCCACCAAAACAGGAATAGAAAAGAATAGAATGACAACAATATTACAGTATGCATTAAGAATAGTTCTTGCCAATGTCTGTAGCTCAAAATCCCATGAGTCAAATTGCAGAGTTAAGAATATTGATGGTACTTGGGATGAAGGACTTCTTAAATAGATTTCTTGTTGCCAGAGGGACTCTACAGCACCTCCCTGATTTCAAAGGCTCAAACTGGCTGAAGAGAGGATTGACGTTTTCTGCCAGGATACTCCTCACTTTCTTCCTTGTCCTTTCTGTAAAAACAATGTTGGGCCAGGGGCTTTTGGGGTTTGCCAACTAGTTCGCTTTCCACAATCCTGGAAAGTTTATTCTTCTGACTAACACTGAAGCCTCTGAGGTTTCTAAGAAGATAAAGTCGCTGAGAGCATCTCTTGAGAGCATAGTGAACAGTTTCAACATTCTGGCTATTAAGTGAAACCATCTCTGTTTTCAGAGCTTGATTTGTACAAATAATTAATTATTTTGACTTGGCCATGTTGCCTTCCAGCTGGCCAATGCAGCTATTATTACAGCTATTGCAGTGTTGGATTATTAGTTCATTCATTTTTATCTAAAATAACGGCAACATATTTGAATTTGGCTTGACAGTTTGCTTAACAGACTGACTATGATGACTCAAAGGATTATATCAAACAGAAACTGAAGTGTATTTACAGTACATTCATTTTCAATCTATCATTGTAAAATGTATCTACAGTCACTGTTAAAAAAAAAGAGGAAGAAAAGCCAAAATGATTACAGTATGTACAGTGTGCTGATAATTCACACTTCTCACACAAACTCAAGCAAAGAACAGTGAAGCATGCAGATGCCCAAAACACACCATCTCTGAGGCAGTCTCTAAACTCCTTACTCTGTGCATATTCCACTGACTCCTCCTCTTCCCCTCTGCTATTTTCGGTCGTCCCTCAACTTTTCTCTTCCTGCTCAGGATGAGCACTTTCCCCCAGTGTCAATGACACAGTGACCCAATGTTCCACATGCATCGGCTGTCCTCAAGCTCCTCGTTTACATTAGCAGAGGAAAAAGTACAAAGCCAGCAGTATAGCAACGAAGTCACAATTTGTTTTAATCGCCTGCAAATCCATTTTAAACGCCTGCATCTGGAAATTTTGGGCCTCCAAACAAATGTGCCTGTAACAACGCAGGTGAAGTGGGACTGCTAGAGAGATAAGAGTGTAGATAAGATTTACTGTACTTAGGCATGACAGTTGAGATTACTAAATTGAGATTACTTCAGTTGAATAAATATAGCTGCAGAACTGATATGCACGTTTCATCTGAAGCCTCTAATCTGAGGGTTATTTTACAGAAACAGGGCTTCTGATAACAGAAACGTTTTTTTAACAACTTGGACTTGCAGCATACGTTTACCCTTGCTCTTGGGCCAGTTCTAATATTTTCATCAGTTTCAGTGAACCCAATCAGTTCTTCTAAAATATACTCTCTAAAATCCACCCATTCAAACTCTACTGAACAAACTAAAACCATGTAGCGAGCACGAGGGAGCTTGTATTCAGTTCAACTACATTTCCCATCCAATGTAAACAACAAAAAATGCCACATAAACAGGTTTTCAACTGATTGACAGATTGAGGCAAAATTCTCTAGTTTTCTATTCCAGTTCCTCCCACCTACAGGGTCTCAAATTCATGTTGACACTTTGCAAAGTCTGAAAGTGCTGAGAGATGAAAGGCAGCCACAAGTGGGCTTGGGGTCGACGTTGGGTTCTTTTGTTGCTTTTGCCGTTTGTTCTGTTTTGCCCTGATTCTCCTCAGAAATGCTAATGAAAGAATGTGGGGTTGGCAGCAAACTGACAGATTAGCATAACAATAGCAATCATAACAAACACACACAGCAAACATGGGAAGGTTCATACGACACATATGAACACATGTATCAGCATCTCAGCAGCGTCAAGGTCTTGCATCCACCCACACACACAGGTTTACACATTCATACTGTTGCCAGGTACTGTAGCTAGTGTTATAATGTAGGAGAAAAGAAGCGTTTCAGCTGTGGTTGGGGCATAAAAAGGTCAGAAAACAGGAATAGCCTACAGACAAAGACATAGTGAATGCGTGTGCGTACTGTGTGTGTCTGTTTGTGTATGTGTGCACTTGAGAAAAAATGACTCTTTAGTGTGTCTCCTTGGAGAAGAGAAGAGCAGGGCCTTTCTGTCTGAGTGTCTCGAGTGTGTCCAGCTGACCATGTCATTGTGTTTGAGTGCCAATAGGAGCCTGGCAATTATCAGTCCTTTACAGACCCCAAACAAACACACACACACACACACACATGCGCACACACACCCACACAAACACACACACAACTAAAATTAAACAGTAATCACACATAACCTAAAAAAAGCTGCATAAAACTACATAAAAAACTACATAAAATGTGCATGTCTGAATATAAAGTTCAGTGTTAATTAAAGGTAAAGCTGATCACGTGCACATAAAGCCCCATGTTACCGTGGTACTGTAGGTAGCTGTAAAGGAAAAACAAAGGCCTCTCAAAGGAGCCAAGAGGAGGGAAAGAGCAAAACAACTCTGTGTACGCCTTGAATACAACAACACTTGTGGAGCCCAAGAGTAGTAGTTGTTTCGGTTCATTTCACTCACCAAATAACGCTTCACCATTCATTGTAGCTGGAGTCACCAAAAGCTGTACTTTGCTGGATGAAAAACATCGCACAGGCTCATGTCCCTGAACAGAATCACCATGCACTCTTATTCCCATCTAGTCACTTGTAATACTACATACATAGCTATTATATCACTGAAAACCTCTCACATTTTGTTCCCTGATTAATTCTTTAGGTAGTATTTCAGTCACTGTGTGAAAAGATGCACAGTGATGCTGCAATTACAGCTTTTTTTCAGTGTTTAATATTTGACCTCATATTGTCATCTGGCTGAGTATTATATAAATGCCAGGGGTCAATGCCAACATCAAGCAGAGAAACATTTTCTATTGACAATGAACTCATCTTTGTGGCCAGGATATCAGAGTAAAAAACTGTAATAGAATGAAAAAGATAGTCTAACAGTAAGACTGATGCTAAGGGTTTGCCTCATCCCTTTTGGTATTTTTAATATTGGAAAAACCTGTATGAAACAGGCATACAGACGTCGCTATCCTCTGTACAATTATCTAATTAGTTCTCTTACTCTTGTAGGATCTTGCTGTCAGTTGTCTGAGGGAACCCGAAGTCCATCACTTCATCCATTAGCTCATACACCGTCACAAAGTTGTCACGAATACTCTCCTCCTCAAGCTCCTTAAAATACTCCTTAAACACCTACAGGGAGAAGGGGCACATACAGACAACAATATAGTGCATGGTAAGATAAGATATACAAGTTGCTTGGCTATATTTTTTCTGTTTTTGGCATTGTGCATAGATAAGGTAGGAAAAATCCACATTGCAGTGTAAGTACAGCCATCTGCTGGCTGTATTTAAGAAACAAAATCCATAGGACGATTTTAAAGTCACAGCATTGAACATGTTTTCAGATAAGAACAGCTACAGAAATACGAGGTGTAGCTGCACCTCTTGCATATTTGGAGCTTTTTCCTTGAAAACAGCTGCCTGCTGGTGCTGGAGGTTGATAAATTCAGAAAGAATGGAAAAAACAGTACATTTTCTGGCTAGAAAACAGCTGATAACACATTAAAAAGCTCTGTAGAGTTGAGAAGTACTACATAGTCTGCCATCTGTTCTATTAGACAGTGTCATCTAAGTGTCGCAATAAAAATATTAACGGACGCAGCCTCAATGACATGAACTATGGTCACAAAAAACATACACACCTGGATTATTTTATAAAGGAAGGAGTATACCAAAGCAGCGTTGGCATTCTTCTTGGTCATCGCCACCACTGAAAAAAGGACTGTTAAGAAATAACTGCACATATGGAAGCCAAACACAGAATAACTTAATCAGGTATCAATAAGCCATAAGTATGTGTTGAATGTCTGTAGATGTGGAGATGAATGCAAAGAAATAAAAGGTTATCAGAATGCATCACACTCCCAAGCAATTGAGAACATGGCCACAGGGAGGTAAAACAGCTCAGTTGTCTAATGCAGTGCAGTGGGAATACCACTTACTCACAACTGCAATATCATGCTGAATTAATAATGTGTAAGGAAGCCTGACTGCCCAATCTCGAAAAGAAAAAAGGGGGATATACAGTGTGCAGCACATCACAGTGAATCTGTGTTCAATATTTCAACTGGCTGTGATACATGATGTGATAAAACAGAAGTTGAGAAGCTCTGCTGCCTGCAGCAGAAACCTGAAGCACAGGACTTGCAGTGGAGCTAGAAACGGCTCGGAGAGGAAGCAGCTGGTATGGAAAGCAGGTATGTTTTTCTTCTGGTTTAAATCTCTGCTAAACTGTATAAACTTCTGCAGATATGATAACACCTATTACTGAGTTTCCTGTTTGGCTTTGTCTGTCAAAGCACTTTGTAAACTGTTGTTTTTAAAAGT
>JAPQRN010000019.1:2830745-2863986 GCA_037367275.1 Coranthus polyacanthus | reverse complement strand
TGCAATAATTGTGATTATAACGATTCAGAGATGTGTTACTAATTGACTAATTCATGTATGGACTCTTGATAATCAATTTATGGTTTAAGGGACTTTTTCATGGGAAAATGTCAGGCATTTATTGGTTTCAGAGATTCAGACTGCCCACTGGTCAAAAGAGACTCTGTGAAGACGTCCACTTTGGGAAATTATAAGGGACTTTAATCACAGTTTTGATTTGTTTTGGCTGATTAATCAGTACCGGAAATAGTCACAGTTGCAGCCCTAATGATTATAACACACTATCCCTATTTTAACTCAAACAAACTCAGGTTTACTACTTCATTAACCACAGCCACGGCCATCTTAAAATGCTACACGTAGGAAATCCAGAAGCCTCGTTTAGTTAAAATGTACACTTTTGGCAGATGAAATGCGCTGCTACTCATAACAACCTATCTTGTGCCTGAACACTTTGAAAAATTCTATTGGGAGCAATGGGAGGAAAAAAAAAAAATGATGCCATGCTGATTTCAATAGCCTGACATTTCAGTCTACATAGTGGGTCGCAGCAGCCAGCAGTGTGCCGTCTGGTGCCCAGGAGCTAAAACAGGCAAAGAAGGGGGGGAGGGCCTGAGGTTGGACGAATAAAGGGCAGAGGTGGGAACAAGACCTCCTCCTGCAGCAGCTGTGTGTTTTTAAGTGACCAGTCTACCTGTCCATACTGCTTGCTTGTGTCTCCTCAAATAGACTACCGTATATATGGTTTCATGGTGGAATATTTACGTCCTTCTTTTGCGAACTCCGCTTTGAATTAAGGCAAAAAAAAAAAAAAAAAAGAAAAAGAAAAAGAAAAAACCCAGCTGATTATTCTGCTCTCTTGCTGTAATGAAAGACACTGGACCTCGTCTGGTCAGGTCAGGAGCTACTGAAAGGTGAGGAGCTACTAACTTGCCCCAGGGCAAGAGCTGAATAGATACAGAGAGAGAGAGAAAGAGAAAAAAACCTTTAATCTGCACAATCAGACACTGAGGCTATGAGGAATGGATCCTTTTCCCTGATGGGCATTGTCAAGCATATAAGGCTTCTTCAGCAATTCCTTTTCTCGCCTTCAAATAAATTAACCCTTAGAGGTTTAAATGGAGAATCTGACGCACATTGAGATATAGTCTGAATAGTCTTTCACTCATCTCATACTACAGCATACATATGGGAGAAACATTTTTGAAGTGTGTTGTAAAATCCATAAATTACCCCCAAAAAAAGCTGCTGCCTGGATACTCTTAGAGACGCATCAATCATTTTCACGATCAACTAATCTGTTTGGCTCCTAGAAATGTTAGAAAAAGTAAAAAAAATAAATAAAAAAAAAAGCACATAAATATTTTGCAAAAGCCTTTATTAAATTACTTTTTCTCATGCATGTGAGCAATGCAGTTGTGACCTCTACTGTCACACATATCTCTAATTTAAATCCTGATTAAAAGTCATCATGATTTAGTGCCAATCACTTTCCTGGCAGTCAATTATTCTATTAATAGACTAGATTTCAGCATACAAAAGCCCAGAAGTAGGTCCCCACAGTGTAAAAGTGTAAACAAGCCTATGCCATTTTAATGAAGTAACGTATTGGGGCTGCAAAAAGTAAAGTTTTTAACTTTGAAATAGGACACATCACATACAATGAGGCTGCATCGCTGCACAAAAACAAGCCCTCTGTGTATGCTGAACCTTGGTGGAACGAGTTTAGCAAGTTGAGCCTCTTTTGCTGCCCTGCTCTTTATCTTACACGAGGGTTAACAGGACATACTGGATTAAATTAGCCTGTCCCCACCTGGAAATTAATAAAAGTACGTCCGTCTTATGATAAACAGTAGCTCCGAGGGCAAGGATGGGGAGTTTTCTGGCATGTTAAATAAGATAGTAGCAGGTGTTTCCTTACTCATGTGTCAACTTCCCCCCAAACAACAAGTCGCCACTAACTTACCTTTCCCTTTAGGTCGAGGATAAATATCGCAGAAGCCGACATCTTGGTGGAGAAAAATCCTCGACTACGAGAACTAGGCTTAGATAGTATCTGGGTCTACTGTAAGATATGGGTCACTTAAACGGAATAATTTTCTCTCCCATCATCCTCCTTCCTCTCCTCCACTCTCGTCAGTCGTCGCGTTTCGCCGCAGCTCGCTGCTTTTTTTTTTTTCCCGGACCGGAGCAACAAGCTCGATGGAGTGACACGAAGACACGAGTTCCGGCGCCGAGTGCGACTTCAACGGGGCTCGGTGTGACTGGAAGTCTTGGAAACACGTACGAGGAGACGAATATGGTACACTTGCCTCTACTGCACCACACGCTGGGGTAAGTTGTAACAAAAGATAAAAGAGGCAGAAACAGACACCGGGAAATGGGATATGTCTCTGAAAGAAAAACTTTATTGAGATACAAGAACTGCTACAACTACGGCGGGATGACATGCAAAAAATAAATAAATACAAATCACATTGTGATGTGAATCATGGTTATAGAGGGAAAGGTCATTTTAGTATTTAATTTTCACCGAAAAAATATAAAAATGATAATGATTGATATGATTTTTTTTTTTTTTTTTTTTTTTATGTCGAGTCATCTATGTAACACCTTCATTTATAATGTTATAGTTTACATTTTTAGCAATATATTTCCATTAATTTTTCGGCCCTACAATGTACCTGTGTAAAGAAAAAGAAAAAGAAAATCAGTGTTTCTACTTGTTTGTGTGTCTGTGCGGTTATTTAGGTTAGCTTATTTAGCCTATTATGTTTGTTGTAGAAGCCTTAGACACCGGTTCTCGTAGTAGCTTATCTCATTTCTTTTTCGTTGTATTTCTTTTTTGTTCCCACCGTGATTAAATAAAGCGTAGACCCATCTGCGCTTTTATTTTGAAGGCGGGTTCGTCCTTGTTCCTGTTTAGTTCCGTGTAACCCGTGAGAACTTGACGTCGCGTGTTTCCGGGTAGCAGCCTCGCCTGACAGCTTCACAAGCAGACCTGTCAGACCGCTCTCATCAGCTGGATGGTCTCAGAGGATCCCAAACGCTCCAGGCCCCTTTTCGAGACGCGGTGTCACGCTTAATTACTGTTGTTTTTACCAGTAATGTAAATTTAAAAAAAAAAGGTGAGTGTGATAGTTTGTGACCAGTGAAGCAACTAGTCCTTAAAATGCATCCCTGGTTTAACGAGAAGCCTTTACCCGTGCAAGCATTATAACATTTTTTTAAAATTATTATTATTTTCAATTTTCTCTTGCGTTGTTGATTAAATCACTCAACGAGTCTCGAAAGTCTCACGAACCAGAAGTACTGGCCTTTTGTCTGAACGTCCAGGGTAGTGATTTTCCCATCCAGTGGTGCCTGGAAGTTTGTCAAAGATACTCTTTGGAATTTCCTCTTTTTCTGCATCAACACTTCAATCAGCTGGATGACAATCAGGTGCGAGTCTGGGAGGGAAGGCAGTAGCTTATTTGTGGTAGAGAAAGCTGGGTCTTCACTCTCGGGGTCTGGTCTTGATAACTACGTAGCTTCAGGACTTGTGCAAAAAATCTGATCTTGTTCTAAAGGGTTCCCGGACGTTCAAGCACTGTGCACCTACAGAGTTTTACTATTTTCGAGTGCATTCCAAAAAGCGTTGCAGAGAATAAGCTTTGTTTTAGAATTTTTCTGTTGTGAAACACTCATGGAAGCTTTCTAGAAGGTCATTGCATTGCTGACCACCACAGGGTTCTCACGTGGCTTCATTACTTTTCAGGTGTTCTTTAGTCATATATGGTTTTTACAGAAAGTAGCTCTTTAATCATCATACTAAACCTACACAGACCCTGGATGTGTAGCTTGAGTCCTATCACGTAGGTGCTTCATTCTATCATTCCATCTGTTCTTCTGTTCTTCATATTGTAGTTTTCTGTTAGCGCCTTTTTAAAAATTCCTTCAGGACACTTTCGAAAGCGCCCATTTCTGCCTACGTACTTTTAATAGATGGAACTATGTATTGAACTCCTGATTAAATAGGGACACTCTGTCAATCATCATGACGCAGACAGACAAGATGCATCAGACACAGATTTCCTTGTGCTTGTAAATGAAAAACATACATTTTCATTTTACACAATATTCAAATGAACTTTAGTAAAATAACAATAATCGTTTTTTTTTAGGATGACATTAATTACTAGTAATGTTTGCAGAAGTAATAAGCATTCCGTTTTGTCGTGATGGGTCTCTCGTACAGTAGTTTATTCAGTCCCCAGTCGCTGGTCCTCCTTACGTTAAATGTGTTGGATGAGGGTTAAACATCCAGTCAGTCACAACGTATGACAGTGCAAAGTGAATTTTTTATGCGTAGCTGTTTAAAGCATACAGTAATGTTTTCTACCTCTTCTACCTGTCAGTCAGTCAATTTAGGCAAAAAAAAATATCAGTAGATACAACGCAAAACTTTCTGGCAGAAAATCCTTAATCTGACTCTTTCCTTAAAAATACTACACCATTAGTGTCACAGCTGGCAACTAAATGAAGCATGACAAAAATACAAATATTAGTCTGAAATGTTCTTTTGACTTCACATTGACCTCACGCACTACTGCCATATTCATGCACTGTTATAGTAAAACTAGGGAGTGTTACTGAAATTCCACTGATGAGATACGTCTATGAAATGAACTAACTCTCACCGGATGTGTCCTTGAGTGTTATGGTAAAAGACACCGTTCTATTACTTTCTCAGCCTCCCTTTTTACCTTATCAACCTAGAACAATACAGCTTGTGCAGAGATGTTCAGTCATTACACGTACAGAGCAGTGTCTGTGAAGATTCTGAAACAGAAGTCAAAGAATTCACAGTTTTGCTCGGCCTCTTGCACACAAGCTGCATATTGTGTATAAATATATATATTATTGATGTACACTGAGGTACAAAGGGAGGCTGAGAAATGAATAGAATGGCGTCTTTTACCATAACATTTACAAGAACACATCATGTGATACTTAATGTCACATCTCATCAGTGGAATATCAGTAACACTCCTTAGTTTGACTATAACATGCACATTGTTATAAGTCAGTTTTTGCTGCTTTGAACCAAAGACACTCTTGAGCACACCCTGGCGATTACTTGTTACGCTTAACTTAATCGGTCAATTTCATGATTGGAAAAAAAAATGCGTATAAACAAAAAAGGAGTGGAACTGGTGGCTCAGGGGTCTAAATCTAGACCAGCAAACTGTGGCCCATTTCTAGGCAATGGTAAATTCAATTTCATCCAACTCTTCCTCTGTGTCCTCCATGTTCTCCGCCGCTCTCTCAGCCCTCTCTCTCTCACTGGCCTGGATGTAGTTATCTTCAATGAAGCCGTCATCGTCTTCCTCACCTTCTGGAGGGATACAGTGGCGATTAATTCCTTGTCCCCCGTGCATGGCGAACTCTACCTCCACACCTAATGCCAGCCAGAAAAACAAGACCAATGACCATTAAAAAGTAAGCCCCATGTGTTGTTCTGCTGATCAAGGTTTTTTTCCTGTACTGTCTCTTCACTTTACAAATGCACAGTACACTGTATAGAAGACAAGAAATACAGGATAAATATGAGGATAAATCCCTCACTTCTGTTCTTTTGATGTGTATTTCTCTGTTTTAGGCAAAGGCAAAAGGATTGTTTAACCTTCTGCAGTCATTGTTCTTTTTTTTTGCATTGGCTGAACACGTTCTTATTTCATAAATTAGATCAATTCATTAGTGGAGCCAACTGACAGCTTTTCTTGGTGGTCGATGCAGCAGCACCATTGTTTTATCCATTATTTGGAATGAACTGCACTATTTGACTGTCAAATATATCAGCACAAGCATCGGCGCCAACGGGAAATAATCTATGTTTTTAAATGCTGTTCATCAAAGTGTAATGGATGAAAAACAAACCTGGTGTCTCACACTGGCTAACAGTGTCCACCTCCCTCAGGCGGGTGTGTCTGTAGCTGGCCAGGTAGCGCCGGACCACCTGACATTTAGCCAGAAGGGCGATGAGAACAGAGACGGAGATGGCTGTGGCCAAGACAGCCACCAGGAACTCCCAGTTATGAGAAGTGGTCTTCCCTGACGAGTTCATTAGAGTATCTGTAGCAGGGGAAATTAAAAGCCAACTAAATCTGTTAACACTGAGACAGCCTCCTGGGTTATCATTCATCATGTGGAAGGCACCTAAATACCAAGCTTCAACCTCAACTAAACTCTATATCAAACCAGATGCACCAAAAAATTGTCCCCTCTGTGTCTGTTACTCCTTATAATCTGAATGATCTAAAATCCACTTCTACTAAGTAGGTCTGCCCCCAACCAAAGATTTCCTAGTCACCTAACTCCCAGCTCTAGCACTTACTTGACTAGTTTTCACATATTTATGATACTAATTTAAATATATATAATTGGGGTCTAGGAAAATGGTTTCATTTTCCAGTCTTTGCCGAGTGTTTCCCATTTATTGCCCAGACTGTGGCAGCTCACCATAGTCTAATTTGTCCCCCTTTTGTGCAGTACTCTTGGTTTTACACATATGGTTTAACATGGATGCAGTCAGCCGTCTGCAGCCACCAGCAGCTGAACATGATCTGAACATGTTTTCAGTTGAACTCCACCTCCTGCAGGTGGTGTAACTGAACACCTTTAGTGCTGAGAGACTCACTTTAAACACGCTTTAATACACTTGCTAGCCCAGCAACATTAGTGGTAAAAACAAAGCAGTGCTCTCTCTGTTATACAATAGTTTTATCTGCAACTTCACTTAGTTTTCCTGCTACCACAACGTACTTGGTTGACTGAGACTTTCCACATTGACTAATGTTTGAGCAACGATTAGGGGCAGCCCTAACTAGTAGGAGTATTTTTTCTGATAAGAATTGACTCTGTCGAAGTTGTAGCTGAACTCTTACCATTGTGTGTGGATGTCGGTGTTGCTGTTGCTGTAGAGAGTGGGCCTTTTGATGACAGATCCATCTGGGTTTACTTTTGTTTTGCTAGTCTCTTTTGGAGAGCAAATTCTCCTGTGCAGCTCAATTTGATTCTTGTTGGATTAGACCTCCCTCTTGCTTTGGGGCACCATTAACCACCATCTAACATGAAACCATGGATCATGGAATCGCACAGATGTCAGTCAAAAAGCAGTTCTTTTGACCTACTAGCTTAGAGCATCTCTCCCGAGACGCTGAACAGATTCCTATGAAGCGAAGCCTGGGGCAGGCGTTACTTTCCTCACCAGCCAATGTTATATTCAAAACTATTTGGTCCTTAATGTCTTCAACGGGTAAAAATGAAACAGGACCTGAGGAAAATGTTGCAGATCAGCATCTCCCCAGATGAGGGTGATAGTTGTCTGGAAGATTCCTCTTGACCACGAGGGAGATGGACCTCCAGAGCTCCACTAGGTGGCAAGGTTGAGTGGCAGGGGACTTCTTGTTCATTAATAAGTGAGAGGCAGTGGCATCATCATCCAGTGTGTGAACTGAAATATGAACCACGGTTCTCTTGCTGCACACTCTAGAGAAACCAAGAAAGTTAGGAAATTAAAACAGTATAGATCTTTCTGTCAAAATGTTACACTTGCATACAAAGAGCATTTTTAAGTCTTGCAGAATATCAGTAAACTACAATGCCTCAGTACCCCATGTGCTTTGTGACTTTGAAATCCTTTTGGACTCTTTGTGCCGGGAAATGCATATTTTATAACTGAACCACACAAATAGAACAGGGACAATCAAATGACCTAAAAATTTCACTAAGTATCTATAAAGTATAAATGTGTCATCATGAAAGGCAGACAGAGCTGTCTGATAAATCCAGACGTCATAATTGAATAGAAGCTGTCAGGAACTGAGGAGGATATCATCCACAACAGGAAAATTGTGTCGCAAACAGGAAGTCCCACATACTGCAGAACCTTCCTCTGTAGGTCTAGCTGACACAAAGCATCGGCAAAATTGGTGATCGCTCATCTCTGTGTTTGTCATTTGTGTGAAATGTGTGTGTGATACTGTAGAGAGGTTGGGATAAGGGGAGAGTTTTGACTATGTATGTCTCACAGCTTCAGAAGACAGTCAAAAAGTCCTACCACACGTCACGTCAGATGTTTTTCACATGAACTGACATGTTAATATGGCTTACTGTATGGGTAACAAAAAAGGCAACACTTAGGATTTGGCTTTAATGATCTATTCTTTCCTACACGGTGCAGTTTTTAATGTAGTTTATATTTTGATGACCCCCTTCAATCGAATTGTTTAATATATACACGCACATTTGCCATACTTTTTGCTACTTTTTGTGTTGTGTTTGAGGTTGATATAAAAACTCTCTATGATGTTCTGAATGAAAATGCTAAACTATGATGCATGGTAGCTTGTCTTTCTGGAATAGGGGGCCTTTGTGTTCAACTGTTTGCAAATTTGCAACATATTTACATGCTTGAATCAAAATGGTTGCACACCGTTAGTATTTGCACCTGTACTTTTAACCCTTTTTGCCATTATATATCAATTTCTGGTGTTTTTAACGTGTTATAATATAGTTTCATGTGTTTTTCCAAGTAAATATGTTAAAACACGTTTTGATCAAGGATGTGTATAATATTAGTGACAATAATGTAGTTTTAACTTTCTTTGGTTTACACATTTGCTCGACTGGTTTGCAATTGACAGAAGGTGGCTGTCAACGTAACTGCAAACTTAAAGGTAAAGGATGAGACTTTTATGTTGTTGTGGAAAAAGGCAGAACGTTAGAAGTTGAAAGCAGCAGAAATACACCTCCCGCTGCCCTTTCTTAACAGCTGGAGCCTTCTTATTCACACAAATTGGCTGATGCGAATGTTTAGAGCCTAAATGAGTTTCACCTCCACTGTAATTTGGGAAAGCAGGGAGCAACCTGTTAGAAAATACCAGTGTCATGCTGTGACAAATAGAAGTTTTGCGTCTTGTTATTTACTTGGAACTTGCAGTTGAATAAAAAGTCTAGTAAAACCCCAACTAAGCAAATGGCAAGACTTTTGCACATATCGTAAAATGGTGCCTAATCACAACATGTAAGAGTAATTTTGATTCCATCCATGTTCCCTTCAAAGTGTGGCTGTTGCGTTCTCGGGCAGGATTTAGATTGTGTATCTCTTTTTCTCTTTCTTGGCTCAGGGGTGACTTTTCGCAGCAATAGGGGTCCGGCCGTTTAGCGCCAGCCATTAGGCCTTTTCCTCTTCGTCTTCACCAGCTATTCTCCTCAGCACTGCTGGTTGTAAACACACCAACAGGGCTGCCTTTATCTCTTCCTGTTCTGTCCTCACGCAGGCAAAGCAGAACAAAATATCAGGCAGCACAGAACTGGAAACCATAGGAAAGGGGCCTCGGAGCAAGAAAACTGTGTGTCATAGTGCTTGTGTGTTCTACTGCGTGTTTGATGCCACTTTACATTCATTTTTGTTTACACTATACTGTATGTGAATGCACATTTGTACAGTAGGAGCTTATATTTGGATATTTTTCTGCAAAAGTCAGTGGTTTTGAATATTATTCTCAAAGCAAGGTGTCAGTTTTTCTTAGTAATTCTTTGTTTCAGTGTCCCAAATTATGACTTCAACGTCAGTTTTTAGTTACTAATGATGACCAGAGGCGGTAAAATGTTCTCTCTGTCATCAAACTGAATAAAACATCAAACTTAGATTCTGCTTTGAACAGATAAATTAACTGTAAGCAGTGGTACGCTTGACTATGCCAGTTGTGATGCACATTATCAACATTATGTAAGAGCTAGATTTGAATAAAACCAAACGGAAATTTCCTCATAGTGCATTTTTATAACTGCTTGTCAAAACATATGATATAATCCCAAATCATACGAGCAAACATCTTTCTTTCATCTGCAGCTGGATAAGATAATTGACATTTAGATATCACGGAGCTGTCCTTTAGTTGCTCCTCGACCCAACAAAGCGTTGTACAAACCTCCCTCCGTCCCTCTTATCCCACTGCCAAGTTATGTATTTTTGTCCCGCTTTGAAATTTGTGTAGAAGTCAAGCCATTGTTTGTCAGTGATAAAGACAAAAGTTCTGATAGTGCAGTGAGTTAAAAAAAAACAAAAAACAGCTGGCAAAGACATTAAACCTAGTCTTGTTTGGTGGTTTAAGGTAAACAATTGAAGCATTTGTAAGTGAAAAATACAATGAATAATTATTAACTGACTGTATATCTGTTTATTCTCTTTATTTTAATTGAAGCAAGGCCATAATAGGTAGAGTATAGTGCCCTCATATGCCATGTTTGGTTTTTGCCTTCCACCTTGTGAATAATGGCAGTGTCAACAGAGAAACCACGGGGACACAATGAGTAAAAAACCAAGCTTAGCAGTAACTAATGAAACAACCCACAACATAACCTGCCTGACCACAAATGCTGTCTGCTGTTATTTAAATATTAGCTTATATTCTGGTTTCTTTGTCAAATAAAGAGTACGAGTATAGTCTTTTGAGAGAGTGAAAAAAAAAAATAGTGAAAACATGTAATGAACGCGGGTTCAGGTGCAATTCTGTTTTGGGTCAAAACACCAAATGGCCAACATCAACATGTGGGTCAGTATTTGTCCCTAGCAGCGAGATGTTACGGAGATCTGACAAACATTTACAACTATCATTTCTTTCGCCTAGACTGTACATCTTTCAATAATACGTGTATAATTACTGTTCACTTTTCACCCCAATTTAAGAAGACCTCTTTTTTTTTTTTTTTGCTGTCAGCAGGTGTACAAAACCAGATCACTCACAAAACAAACATCAGCTGTAGCAGGACAAACATATAATCATATATTCTCTGCTCACTTGTAACACTGAGCCGTTCTGAATTACGTGTATATGTTTGTTTTTTTTTGACAAGTAGCAAAGATTATTTCCTTCAGAAATATTGTCTGCCGGAAGTAAATATACGTGAGATTGTGCTGCATTTCCAAGTTTTATACATTTGTACAACACACATAAAGGTACATTTGTGTCACGTTGTTACAATTTATCCCCTTATCTGGTAATTACAGCATTATCAAAAGAAGCTATAGCTCAAAATATATCACAGAATTCAAACCATGCAGCACAGTCAGCAGAGCAGACTAACACCAGCTGTTCATTTCAGTCTTACCTGGCCACCTGTGTAGATCCCTCTAGCTTCAGCTATTTCACCTGCTGTCTGTCTGCTTTCACGTTTCACGCCAGCTTTAACTTTTCTTTTTTTTTTTTTGTGCTTTTTTTTTTTTTTTTGCTTTGTTTGTAAAATGGAGAAATGTTGTGCAAAGGTTGAGCGAGGTGTGCTCTGCAGCTGCTTCCTAGAAGGGCAGGTTAATGAGTAACTTTGTAACTAAGGTGTGCTCCCTCCCGCCTACTGTTCCTCTTTTCTGTCCAATGGCACATCGGACCTGCTGAGAGGCAATGCAAGTCAAACCAGGAAGAGGTCGAATGTGACTATGAGAGCAATGTTTTGTATTTTATGTTGCAAACACTGTGGAATTATAAATGCAACTTTGTGCAACCAGTCAGACCTGCTTTTCTTGCAAAAGTTCTGTAAGTGCAGATACTCTTCCACTGCAGAATGAGATCATTTGCTGACATATGCTTTGTGCACCTTCTGCTTCTTCTTGTGACGTTTCCATGTTTATATGTAGAATGGCTGCTTAATTCAATAAGCCGACCCAATTTTCAGGGTAATATCTTAGTCCGTTTTCACATTAGGGAGGAAAACGGACCGAGTCTGTGGCGACAAGGAGTTTTGTTTACTTAAGACGTCCAGCCTGAGGGGAGAGAACAGACCTCTCTGGTGGCTCTGAAAGGAAAAGCGAGGTGACCCTGAAAACAATAGGGCCACTTCCTGAACACTCAGCAGTGCGCTCTGCATCTTTACATCTCTGTCCCTTACTCTTCCTCCCTCCCTCCCTCCCTCGGATATGTGTGTTTTCAGGACGCCTCGGCTGCATGTCTTGGGGCACACGGCGGGGACGAGGATGGGTTGGGATGGGATGATAAAAGTCAGCATCAGCTAAAAGAGACAGGAGTTCCTCACCTCTACTACTACTATGCGAAATGAGCTATTCGTAAACTGTTGGACAACATGTATAGTCAGTATCTGTAAGAGACACCTAATAATTAATTCTGCTGTGATAAAATTAACAACATTTTAAGCGTCACTTTGCAGAGCATTGGATCACGGCGGCGTACCGTGTACTGAGAAATGATGGAAAGATAAACAGGTGAATTTTCTTATCATTAGTATCAACAAAAAGCACAGTGTTAAAAACAAATCAGTCAAATTGATTAGAAATAAGTTAATTAATCTTTACTGGTAAAATGAACTGGTAAAAATGTGTCTTACAGTAAAAAAACCCAAATGTATTAGTATAACAGAACTGGTTTCCTATTTGCTGTGTTCTTTTGGTTCACTCCGTTACTCATTTTTACTCAGCTTCAGCTCACAGTGTAGCAAAAGCCAGGTTTACCATTTTAGTCTATCTAAGCTGGAAAACTTTTCAAGCATTTGACAGAAGGCGATGTGCAGGAGCTGAAGTTAACATCCAGCTGAAATGGCATTTTGAAGGTATAAAATGTACCGTTTTTGCATTAGATATAGTTGTGTACTTCCAACAATACATAAATTCAGAGAAATTTGTAATTTTCTTCAATGTAATGTTTTATTTGGCGTCTGTTAATGCCATTACCTTGTCTGTAAAAACTAATGTCTGCCTGAATCATTTTCATTGCCAGTGAGGGTGAAAATAACTCCCACGATCCCACACAGGTTTATGATTACATACTGTGCATTTAAAATTGTGACATTAAGCAAGAAAAAAAAAACACATTTTCACAGCTGTGGTTAATCAGAAGATATTTCTGAACATGTGTGGGATTGTGCACAATCATTCAGATAGCAGCTATTTAAATGGTAGATGGTTTACTGATAATGACTGACTGAAGTCCGCAGAACAGCAAGCAGCTTAGGTCAAGATCATTAATGACAATACTGATTCTTAATATGGCTTTTGGAAGCGACCAGGGGCTTTCCCCACTTTTGCTACCATGGGATGTTTACTGTTTGTCCTCCGAGCGGAGTGGTGGGGATCTGAGGTCATGGCCTTTTCTGCGGGAAGATGGGAAGGCCTTACTAAGTCCTTTTAAGTGCAGGGAAATAACAACACGTGTGGCACTGTACCTAACAATGGATACTTTGACTTGTTGAGGAAGACCTTGGTCATAAACAAGTCTGTAACTGGACATCAGGCGTCAAGAAGAGACAATTCAAAGCACTCAGGAGGCGATCTTAGAACAAAATTCCCTGATGACACCGTTGCATTCTGCATCCATCATTTGTAAATTTTACAAGGTGATAGCTGCACATTTTTGTGCATCCATATGTGGCCTCCATCTGGAAATATGATAATGTGAGTGGCTCATGGGGCACTCCGCACATCTGCTTCAAATCTGTAAAACTCTGGATGAAGCCACAGTGATTTCATTTAAATTTTCATTAATCTTTGAATGGTCTCTTGACTTCTTTATTATGTGTAGTGAACAATAATTTAATTAATCAAAGGGCTCTGTAAGGTGTCCCTCTGCTCACAAAAATCAGCCCCTTTTGTCTTTTTCTTCTTCTATTACTAAGGCGGCTGCTGTGATGACCCAGTTTCAACACAGAGGTCGGTTAAGTTTCATCTAATTTAATTTACTATAAGAGTTTCCTGGCTATATGCGCTCAGTGGTGTAACATTAGATAGCTCACTAACATGCAGTTGAAAGGCTACAAAGTCTGTATTTGTTTGGGTTGAGCGCCTGCCACCTCTCACAGGTGTATTACTGTATTGTCGACTAAACAGAAGAATGAGATAGTGTTAGTGTCAGTCTTCCAGTTCCTCCCTTTGAGGGTGACTTGTGTTTCTTTTCTTTTCTTTTTCTCTCTTCTGATTGAATTAATATTTATTAAAACACTTCCTGTATGAAAATATAAATCAGAATACTTACTCATACCTGAGAAGCACTTGGGGCCAATTTAACCTGAGTGCTTCCTCTGTGAGGAAAATGATTTATCCAAATGGTGTGTTAATCAGTAGTTTCTACTGCCTTGCTGTTTGTTTTAGGTGTCATGGCTGTGTGAACACACTCTGACAAACTCCAACAGTACAATGACTGATAAACTTTGTGTTGAATATCGGCTGCACCAGCACAGAAACACATCCCTGTGAAAGTGTAAAGACAGAGTGGCATTAAAAATGTCATCAGCTCAGTGCACTCGTACACCTCTGCCTGCCTGGTTAGATCTGCTAACAGTGGGAGATTCATGTAAAAGTCAACACATTTTAATAAGATCCAACTGTGCATTTTTCTAATCCCTCTGTGAATGCTGAGGATATTTATGCGAAAAGTGAGAGTGCTGCAGTAAAAGTTCAGTGAGGAATTTGCGTTTGAAATGTCTCACATGGTAGTAAAAATGACACAGTATGAAATACTTCAAATTTTTCACGTTTGGCCTGCAGAAAAGATCTGCATCTGTAACTGCCTCTGCAGGTGTCCAGTCTGTATATACATTTAGGGCTATTATTTGGGGGAACACATAGGTTTAAACCAACACAGCATATATATATTTTGATCATTTTGCTTATGCTTGTAAGTTCTGCAGAAAAATCTATTGCTTTGAAACCCTTAGAATTAGAGCTGTGCAATATGATATATATCATGTGATTATAGAAAATGTATATCATTTCATACTCTGCTCAGAGTTATTATCCCCATAACCAAAAAGCCCAGAGTGGGCAAACCAAACATTGGCTCTAATAAAGGACTTTTCATTGACAACCTTGGGGAGGGTGAGTTGTTAGTTGGTTGCAATCTGCAACCTCACTGCTAGATGCCAAAAGATACCACTAGATTACACACTGAACCTTTTTATGCACAGGATGTAATTTCTGCAGCTATGGGTCTCTGATTCAAAACAGTAGTTTGATGATGTGGTGGAGTAGTGTGGGATTATAGGAGTTGTTGTTACCGTTTAGTGATGTATAATGAATTTGTGTCATTTCATTCTACTGAAATAGCCGCAAGAAATTAGGCTGGGAACCAGATGCATCTGCCTGAGAGCAAATGTTCATTTGCTCTGGCAGATCAGTCTGGCACTGCTCCCATGCAAACTGATTTCCACTGAGCCTAGATTGGGTAGAGCCCATCACAACCATTTATCTGATATGGGGAGGGTGAGATGTGGCTTGATACAATGACGGGCTTCCACCTGTAACTGCTCCCTGTCCAGCATTGGCTTTTGTCTGTGGCCGATTGGCTGATTGGCTGTAGGTCTATTGAATTCATGAATTCATTGAAAGCATGTTGCTAAAGCCCCTTGGAAATCA
Organism: Coranthus polyacanthus; assembly: GCA_037367275.1. Classification (NCBI taxonomy): domain Eukaryota; kingdom Metazoa; phylum Chordata; class Actinopteri; order Kurtiformes; family Apogonidae; genus Coranthus; species Coranthus polyacanthus. Next base: position 2,848,586 of record JAPQRN010000019.1, on the reverse strand, counting down.
AAAATGAACTGAGAGAATTAGTCTGTCAAGGTTAAGAAGAAACATTAGTTAATATTTAAATGCAGTGTTTACTGTGTTTCCCCTTAAAGAGGATGTGCTGCCGTTGACAGGCAACCAAATGAAACAGGACATTTCATTGAATAAAATTACTTTTTTCTAAATTTGAAAATTGTTGGAAACATTTGAGATACTCTATAGTGTATATTTGAATACACAAAATGCTTGCCTTAAAAGTACTTTTAAACTTATACACAGTTAAACTTTTGATATGAACATTTTCAGAACCACATTCCAGCATCTGCGGTCGTCAGATCCACTGGACTGCAGCAGAACTCCTGCATGCTTGCATATGTTTTAAACCAACTTCCTCGTGCATACTTTGGCACCGGTGACCATCCAGCTCTCAAATGCTGCTCATGGGAACAAGAACCTGTAGCCTGCTGAGCTGTGTGATTGTGTGTGTATTCGAGTGTTTCTGTATGTTGAGCAAACAGCTATCAGACAGGAGCCGAGACCCTCCACCTCCACCCCCACCCTCACCTCCACAGGCCTTTTCCTGCCTGTAGGGTGATTCCTGCCCCTGCGCTCCCTCCACTTCCTTCACACACATATCAGCCTCCAGCAGCAGTACCTCTTCCTGAATCTGGCTCAAGTTCTTTGGACACTGCAGACAAGCCACAACAGCTCATCCATCTTTTTCTTTTACATACTTAAACTCTTGCTTATTCATTATCTCCCCGTACCATTCCCACTCCCAGGGTAACACACTGTTGAACTATAGTTGCTGGGCCTCTGTGAATAGTCTTAACAAAAAAATCTCTGCTCTTGCATTTTTCTGCCTTTCAGCACTGCGCTCCCAGGGTGTTATTCAGCTTCCTTAAAAACGCCTATAATATTCTAGGACATGTTGTCTGTATTCGGTACCACTCCCTTTCCACAATTTCCTTGATATCCATGTCACAATGGTACAAATATTCTATTTCTGTAATTAGGATTTGCAGGCCCAACTTGCATAATAACAGCAAGGAAAAAGCCTGCCGTTCAATCTTTATCTCCCAACTATGGCTTATACAATAAAGTCAGTTAAAATAAAGCTTTATTTGCGCCCTTGTTGTAACAGTGTTTCCTTTTATCCGCTTTATATGTCAAACTAAAATGTCTCCGATAACATTAATAAAAATGTTTTTTTTTCTGATAATATAAGAACTGTTAGTGCTATAATCTGTACTGCAGCCAAAACTGCGACCGTGCCAGAGACAGATGGAAATGTTGGATTTACAAAATGCTTTACTCTTGTGGGAACTGTGTTTGATATGCAAAACAAACAAAACGGCTCTGGTTCTCAGGTTTATGTGACATTCACGTTTATGAACCAGACAATATTTGTAAAACCATTTTTCCTGTTCTGGAAAATTGTAGCCCTCTCTTTATTTCTTATCTTGCTGTGTCTGCGGACTGTCTGAAATCCCTCTATCCTCTACAGTAGTGAACCTCAGTGCTTTTTCACATTAAAGGTCTGCTGTTATGATTAGGGTTTCCGTAGTCTGAACCAAAGGCTTTCCAAAACACCATTAATGAGGTGTGTGTGTGTGTGTGAGTATTTAATGTACATCTACCTGTGCAAGGTCAGTAGTGGGGATAAAATAAACATCCATCAACATCCCTTTTGTTTGGTGTCAGACAGGAGGGTCACTGTGCCCTGCATCTGGTGATGGACCTGGATCGCCCCAGCCCCTGTCCCAGTGCTCCCCACCCCTCCTCCTCTGGAGGTGGCTCCAGAGATTAGGGTTGGTGCAGGTTACTCTGCCTCGATTCTGGACTATGTTTTCTTTCCAATGTGGAACTGATGGATGAACAGGAAGAGAAGGTTTAGGAACATGTTGCTTCATCCTGGTTACATCTGCGTGAGTTCAGATAATGAAGAGAGACAAAGACTTTTAGCTGTCCATATAAATGACATTTGCTATTATTGCTATTTAAACCTGGCCTGCAAATGTTAAGTCTTACTCTTGGCATTAAGGTAAAATGAATACCTTTAGTCCCTTATGGGACATAGCAACTACTCTGTTGTTGAATTCAGTTTGACACAATTGAAAAATGTAAGTTTGAATGCAGCATTTTGCTAATGCCAGAGGAATGTGTTTAAAACCTGGTACACGCCTGCCAAAGCCCACGTATTGTAGTTGCTTAGTCCACCAAACAGCAGAATTCACACATTTCAGTTTCATTAGCCAACAGTATGTTTTTCTATGTTTTGAAGGTCAAAGTCCTAAACTTTGGAGGTTAAGTCTGTTTACCGACATGAAGCAAAGTAAACCTGTAAATGTCACAAAATGATATACTTACTGTTTGAGTGCCAGCAGTAATTTTCAATCAATCAATCGAACTTTATCACAGGGTCAGGGTCCAGATAAAAGACAAGACATGTCACAGAGTAATACATGAGCAGAATAATTAAAAAGAAGCTTCTGGTTCTCGGTGCAGGTCAGTGAACTTTGATTTTTATTTAATTCATTCATTCGTTCAGAGTGCCATTACTCTTTGTCTGGGTGTGAAAGGATGGTGGCTGCTGGTGTGCTCACCGGTTTTTCATTTTTGAAACAGGACTCCACATGAAGCATCAGATGTCAAATCGATTTTTCCAGCTAATGAAAGCATATGTTGCAGGTCTGCCGAAATGAAATTAGTTTGATGTCTTTTTGCCTTATACAGTGGCTCTGTGTGAAATCAGTGAACGGCAGCACAGACACCAGCAGTCGTCGGATATACGTGTGAGGAAAAGGATCCTGTCAAAGCCACATACTACATTTAGCAAGGTCAGATAAATGGTGTAATGAGTGGAGCCGTAAACAAGCACTGCTGGTAACAGCGTTTCATTTATCCTGATTCTCAACCCTCCTTTGATCCCTTGATATTGACCTCTCTCACCTCTATGTCCTTGAGCTTCATTTATTCCCACCTTACGCATCAGTCCTGAATGCACTTACTCTGAATAGTCTAATATGATAATCCTAATCGAATGTCGTTCTGTTGCTTTGTTATCAACAAGGCCACTGGGATATTTGTCAATACTATTACTGCTATCTGATATTCATGCTATAAGGCTATAGGTGACTGAGGCTTTGCCACTAAGATTTAATATGTACTGTCTGTATAAGGTACGTCTCAACTCACTATTTTATGACATATCATTGCTGTTGTTGCCTGAGGAAATGTGAGGGTCTGAAGGGAAATGTTCTTTCCACCAGGAACTTGAAACATGATTCACAAGGACCAAGAAAACTGTCAGTAACTCACTGTGCATCAGCCTTTCAAACCTTTGCTGCTTTGGGATTTCACTGTGAGTAGGTGTAGTAAAGAGGGAGGCGTTATGAGTGAGCAAGCATGTATTAATGTCGTAATTTATAATATCTAGAGCTACATAATCTTTTAGAGTTTGCACAAAGATAATATAGCATAAAACAGCAGTCCTCAGCTCCTTCTGTGTGTCCTATCAGCTGTACATCCTGCTCACGCTCTGGTAAAGCTGACTTTGTATATCCTCCTCTCTCAAATAATTCCCTGTTATTCCAGCTTTAAATCCATCTGTTTGGAGGCGTTTTGCCCATAAGGTTACTTGAATGGAAGTTCTTCTTTGTGAGAAAGTATACAGTGGAAAGTGACAGGAAATATGGGACAGTCAAGGAAATGACATGTGACAAAGGTTGAGGACCAGTGTCCCTTTTGTCCTGATTTCATCAAACTCCCGTCTTCGTGTCCTTTGGCCAAGGAGGTGGTTGAACGCCCCATGTCATCACTGATGTACGGTACGTCGAAGATGCAGTGTGTACAGGGGAGCCGAGGTGAGCTTGACTCCTCTTAATAAGACAATAGCTCCCTTGAAAACATGATTTGTAGAACTTTGAGGGGGCATTTAATATTAACAATACAGTATTTTTGTCATGTATACCAGCATGCTGTGTGCTATTCTTGCCATCACTATTGAAGTGTGGCGGCGCCGTATCATAAAGTTCACTCACTTTAACTCAACTATCAGAAAAACAAACTTGCTTTCTTGAGTCCGACTACCGTAAAACAAAACAGAAGATGAACAGTAATATTCAGTTCATTTCAAAAACTTTATTAAGAACGCAGCTCATGGGAAAGTCCATAGAACAATAAAATGAGTGCAGTAAAATGGAAAACGAAAGAGATAAAATGAGAATGAAGTAAAATATCTCATAGTGCTTAAACATTTACATACAGTCAAGAACATATTGATGTGATTTTCATTTCAAAATTGGAAATCTATTATTGTTTTCCTTTTTTATAAAGGACCTGATTTTCCTTCTTGCCTTTGTAAAACAGAAAATGTAATATCTTTTATTAAACCTATTTCGTATTACTATTATTACTGGAATAAACAGTGTCTCTCTCTCTCTCTTTCTCCTTTGCGGTGGTATCTCTTTTGATCTGTTTTCTTATTTTTTCAAATTCTAATTCATAGGAATAATGATAAAACAAATCTAAATCAAGTGCTTTATAAATGTGAAAAGAGACGAGCTCCCCCAGTTTTACCCACTGAATATGTTGATTTTAGTTTGTGTGCCTAGAAATATGAAAGGCCCTGAAATTACTGAAAGTCATATTATCATGAAAGTCGATGCATTATAATCACCGATACACGTGATTCAGTCAATCAGCTGAGCTTTCCATCTAAAATATATGAGTCAGTCTTTTGCTTCTACTCGTGACACTGATGTTACTATACATTTGGATTAATCACAGATCTCTGTTTAAATAGGGAACAGCGCTGCGTGGATTTATGACAGAGGCTGTACAAACACATGGGAATGTGTACATTTGTACAATAGGAGGTCCTTTGAGTTTATTATTGTAGAAATTGCTGGTGGGACACCACTCACCTCCGCTGTAACACGGCTTGCTTGGAAAAAAAAAAAACAGTTGACAGATTATGCCAAGGAGAGAGTAAACACATTCAGAATCTCTATAGAAATAATACTGGAGTGTTATCTGGGTTTGTAGCACTTTATCTGTAGGGATATCCGACTCGGTAAGACAGGGGTCTTTAAATTCCACTAATAATGATCACATACGATCTTAAAATCACTTCCTAAGTCTTTCAACGTCTTATTCACTCCATGTCCTTAAAGGTTTGTCTCACACAAACACTTGCGTTATCATGCTTTGAAGAAAACATTCACACAGGCTTATGTCCTTAAATAAAAGTGTACATCTAAAGAGGGTCTTTATCAGAAAACAGTGGTTATCCTGGGATGGAGGTCAGAAGTTTACATCTGGGAAAACTCAAGGAGGGGAGGTGGTTTAAGGGTTTTGAGAGGTGTGACTGACACCCCTGCTTAGGCTCCCAGGGCCCAACAGGATCAGTGCGTGTGGAGCCAGGCCAGCCTTACTACACAATGAGGGGAAATGGGAATTTAATACAAACTTTCTCACAAAGTCTCAGAGACCTCCCCCCTCTCTGTTGCTGGTCTCACTTCCACACACCCCCAGGGTGGCCGTCACCACCTCCGCTCCTCCACTACAACCACAACAAAATGTCAGAAACCACTAAAACATGCTTGGGGGCATGCTGCTGTAAATGTGCCACCAGTAACAATTCATATGCCGTTTCCCTACAAACCTCCAAGTGGACCACAGTGACACAATGACTTAGTATTTGAAAAACACTGTGCTCTAACCAGTAAACTGAGCATGAATTAATGGTGGAAAGGGAGCTTAACTAATTATATCATATATACAGATACAGATATACAGAAGTTACCTTAAGTAACTGGACTGGAATTAATGTTATTTTTAGTAGTAGACTGTAAAACATACTAGTCTTTAGATTATCAATCAGTGTGATGTTTGGTGATCCGCCTCCTTTTGCTATGTATCCAAGCTTATGTATGTATGTCTGCACCTCTAACTCAAAATCTATAGCACATTTCGACTTGAAAACTTCACATAGGGTACCATATCACAGCCCTCCTAGAAGATGGATTCTAGATTTTTAAGTATTAAAAGTATTCTTTGCCATTGGGAGATAGAGATTTTCTCAAATGAAGGCAGCTATTGCTCTGAAAAAAGAACATCAACATGATCCATTTCTTGTTCCTGGCGTCGGTGTATTCAAAACATAGCAAAATGATTTAACGTGGTGGATGTGATCTAAGGGGCCGAGGGCCTGTGATTGTTTTTCTGTGTTGGTGTGTTGTTTCACATGGTAAATTTGATACCAGTCATGCCAGTCAAGATGACTTCTCTGACAAACTTAATGATGTTTATTTGGCCATGAACAAAAGACAAAGTAAGGTGCTATTTGAAAAGTCAAGAGACCACAAAGGATATCATAATTAATCACAGGGAGGGCATTACTGTCTGTCCCGAATTTCACAAGAATCCAAAAAGTAGATGAGTGACCTGTGAGGACTTTTAAGTCACTGGGATTTATCCTCTGGTGGCCTTGGTTATCTCTAAAAATATCTATAAAGATCCTTGATTGTTGTGCTGTTGATAATGTTTTGGAGAGCTGTATATTTGAACCCTGGCCAAAGACAAACTGGACCTCGTCATTGTCTGGTAGTGTTATAAAACAAGCGTCTGTCCGTCTCACAATAAACACACTTCATAGTAATTACTGTAGGACAACAAAGACTAATGGACACAATAGCTAATGTCTGAGAAGCACATTACAGTCCTCCGCCCAGACTGATTTCCTTCACACACCCACACAGAGATGAACACACACACGACACTCTTTGCACTGCTTCTGCACATGCACATGCACATGCACATGCACATGCACATTCTCCCACAGAAGCACTCATCACTGGTCTTCGGCTCCTGAACCCTCTGTTTTGACCCAACCATTGGTCTTTTCCCTTCCTATAGAGGCACCTCCATCTGCAGACATGTTTCTGTTACCTTCTTTTTTGCATCAAAAACTGCTGCATTTATCAGAGTTTTTCAGTGACGAAAGTCCCCAACATGAGTTAAACAGTTCAGTTTGTTGCTGTATATACTCGATCCCTAGGGATATACAGTGCGTGCTGCAGCTAAAACTGTGTAGTAAGCAATCTGCTCACTGCATGTGACAACTGATTGTCATTGTTCTGACTGTTCAGTGGATTCCGGTTGGTGGGTGTTTGTGAAGAGTGTGCAAAGGAAACAAGAGGGTCTTTTAAAAGTTGCCATCTGTGCTACGCAGGTCACACTAACAGGTCAAAGACACCATGCAGATCTGAGCCAACTGCGGGCGCCAAGACCCTTTGTTTGGAAGGAGTCAAAATGGAAACACTGTGATTTGTAGACAAAACATTTTGAACCTGGATATACACATTTCATATTTGAATGTATTTCTTTTCTTTAGCTAAGTGAGCATGACCAGCAGGACAGCTCCTACCTTTGACTTTTTCAGTTAGTGATCATGCTCAGTTTGACACAAGCATTTAGCATTATTTGCCCAGATTGGATTAATATGTTATCACATTGCAAAGATTTATATTACTTTATGTTTAAATCGAGAACGCAGCATACAATAGAGGATTCCACGCAGGCTGAAGAAGAAAACATGTGAGCTCCTCTAATGGAAAACAGGAAATCTCAAACAATAAGAAGTCAAGTCAACTTCAAGTCGATTGTCTGACGGCACAAGGAAATGTAAAGAAAACATCAAATCAACTCGACAGTTTTTGCAGAGAAAATTAGAAAAGGCGTGCGCAGTTAATCAATCTGGACATTTGCAAATGAGACAGTGCAGCACTTTTTAAAGATTATGGCAGAATAGACACAACAAGCATATTGTTCATCATTTCCTGAGGATGACTGATTAGAAAAAGCAATGGGAAAAAAACAGGCTGACAGTAAAAGCTGCAGGGATTGTAATCAATGCATTGAAGTGAAGGAGCAAAACTGTTTCATTTGGCAGAACATAATACCAGCTGCTTCTGCGTTTGGTGTTCTGCAGGATCTCTTCAAAGAAAATCATTGGCTGCAGTAGAACAGTGTCAGCCTTGGAGGGTACATGGGGCATGCACAATGTGGATCTTGCCCACAAAAATGCATGTAAAGTATTAGTATCCAGAGTAAATGTACATATATATATTTGTATAGATTTCCTTCTCAAAACATCAAAAAATAAATAAAGGCTTTAAAATCTCTGACATCTGATTGTTGTGATGATCTATCCGTTAAGAAACACTAACAAAAGGCATAAAGCTTTTATTACATTTTATCACTTTGACATGCGATCTCTTCGATTTTTTTCATCACTGTCTATAAATCATATATCATATCATATTTCTGTGAGGACATTAAAGATCAGCTGCATTCAAAGACAATCAGACGGCGCACATTGCATAGGGAGGAACGAGGAGACAAAGTGTAAACTCATAAATATATTATTCGGATCGAGGAGGTCTGGAGCGCCAGCAGTCTGGTGACGCTCTTCCTTCCTTTCCCACCCAGAGAAAGCTGAGCTTTTCCAGAAGTCCAGCTCGGTCTTTGCTGTGACGGTTCGTGATACGAACTTTGAAAGATTTACAGAAGCGCTGTAGCTGTTGCCCAAGAGATTTTACACCTGAACTTGAGCTTTGGATAAATCGCCAAGTTATGCGTAAAAAAGCGCACCGCTCGTCCTGACGCTGCGTCACCGTCGTGGATGTAGAACTCTGTAGATTAACAGAAGAACCGGGATAATCATATCTAATAGAGAGAGAGAGACTACTTCATCCCGATGAGGATTAAAGATATCATGAGGATTTTGTGGGTGTTTGTGTTGAGCTTCCTTGTATTTTCAGGTAAGAATGGAGTTGCTTTAAGAATGTTTGAGCTAAATTAGAAATGAGATTCATTTTCGAAAGTTGTCTGCTATATTTTAAAGAGAAAGCTTTATTGTGCGAGTCCATATGATTTTATTAGATTTTTAAAATAATGATATTTTTTTTAAGTCCCGATGACCTCCAGAGTGTAGATATCTAAACCCTTAGGGGGAAAAAAAGATCATCCATGTTTCCTGCCATTGTTCTGTGGATCAGAGGCTTAAACAACAGGGAGAAGGAATGCTGAACAAACTTTACATTATTGGTTCTGACTTTTGCTCAAATAACTATATTCTGTGAGGTTTTTGTTATTAAACCAAAATCATACAATTGTCAGTTTCTCAATCAGTTCTTTCACTTTCTCAGCTGTACAGTGCTGTTGCCATGTTTTATACCTGACATGTATGAGTTTGAACTTTAAGATGTACTCTGTGAAAGTGAAACTTTGACACATTTACCATTTGAATATTTGTGCCATATGTGATTAATCTGGATCGACAAAGCGATCCCATCCACAAATGCTTTCGTGAGAAAAGGTTGGCCATTGCTACGCTTGCAGAAAAGCTGAAACAGATCTCACAACCAAAGGACATATTTTATTGTGTTTATTGAGAATGGCAGAAGTCCAGTACACCTGCACTGAATATACAGTATAGACTCACATATTTGATCTTCTTTTATGGACTGACAACTTAAATTCAGTGTCATGTGTGCGTAACAGTATATGTCTTGTTCAAAACGTTAGGCCAGCAGCCAAAAGTAGCAAACAAGGTATGCATGTATAGATCCTGAAATGACTGAGTTGCCTGTTTCCAGACCTATATATTGTAGGAGAGAGGAACATTGCACTTTCAAGACCACGTGGAAGTGGTGAGGCTAAATTCAGTCAATGTCCATCATGACTTGTGAGTCCCTGCGGTTGTCTGATGAAGAAGTTCAAACCCTGCATGTCTGGTTCTAACACGATCTAACCCTATCCTACAGATGCTGTGATCGACTTGACTATGATCGCTTCATCGGAATGTACCAATGTCCACGACTTCACGATCTCATGTATCAATGGCGAGCGCAACCCTGTCCAGGTTGACCTGAACATCAAGAGAGACAACAAAATCCTTATATTCCCCAAGAAGCCAAATTTTAAAGTGGTTAAGCCCCGGAACAATGAGGTGGTGGCCAGAGACTTCCGAGACCTGGATAACATTGGCATCTTCTACTGCGGATCCACTCAGGCAGATCCCCGACTTGAGAAAGTCACAATGATCAACAACTTCAACAGAGGTTGGTTCAGATGCCCTTACGATGATTTCCAACCCATTATCACTTATGAATTTATGAGTTTCTTGTGCTGTACTGAACTGTTCCAATGCATCTAGTGTATCTTTTGGAGGATAACCCTTTAATCTGTCTTTATTCCTCCCAGCAAGTTTTGTCCCGACTCAGCTGACAGTAACTGCTAACAAAGGAGAGACCGTTCACCTCAGCATGCAGCTCCTCAGCCCTCAAAAGAGAGATGTGACCTGGAAGTACAATGGTAAATTCTCTACAACACATATATTATGTGTTATATGAGTGATGGTTTTGCTCAGGGCTATTAAACAAAAAAAAAAAAAACTGCATCTAGGGCAGTGCTTTATTGACACATTTCAAAACTATGCCATTGTCTTTTTTTTTATGCTGTGTATAGGAAACTACTTCTATATGACTCACTGGAATGATATGGTCAACCGTACTGCTGTGTTGACGGTGGAAAATGCAGCTTTCGCCAATCAAGGCATCTACAGTGCCAGTTTTGTGGGGGACAGCCCCCTCCAAGGAGCCTGGATGAGGCTTATTGTCAGAGGTTTGTTGGATCCTGAATTCCACACACTTAATAACAGTACACGTGCACACACCCATTCACACACATTCATCCATATGTATTTGACGATGGTGAATGGAGAAAAAAAGCATAATAGTTAGTTTGGAAATGTTCCTCCTATGGAAAAAGGAAGGTTGTAGTGAGCGAGTACTCTCCATTTCTAGTGTTCTATTATTGTTACCTACTCCAAGGAGATCATGTGATCACTCCCATTTGTCCGTCTGCCTGTAAGTCCATCCATTTGTCAGCAGGATTACGCTAAAAAAAACTACTGCACTGACGACAAAACCCTTACATTTTGAAGCAGATCCCAAAAAAGGTCTGGAGGCAGGAATTGTTTTTAACTTTCTGTAACATGTGAGGGCCCCGGGCTAATTTAAAACTCAGAATAATAGTTAAAAAAAAAAAACAGTGGCACCAATTGACAAAAACGAGGGAAATGTAGGTCATAATTTGTGGTTTGATTGTGGTTTAATAATATTGTGGAAGGAGAAGAAGAGTGGACTATCAGCCTTGTCAATCTTTTATCTGCATCTTATGATACATAATTCCACACTTTGTTATTTTCTTTGACTTCTGAGATTGCTTAAAAGTTTAAGATGCAAATATTCCAAGCTAAAGCCCTCATTATATGCACATTATGTATGCAGCACTTGTTGAAAATTTGGATATGCTGTATTTTTTGCAGTACTTTAATCCATTTTTTATGCTGCTCTGTTTTTCTTTGTAGACTGCCCCAGTAAGATGTGGGGTCCTTACTGTGATATAGAATGTCCAGAGTGTCTCAATGGCGGAGTGTGTCACGATGCTGATGGAGACTGTATCTGCCCTCCTGGATTCATGGGAACGCGGTGCGAGACAGGTTCGTACTGCGTTCAATACAAAATCCTCACCAGTGCAGCAGTATTAGATCGTGTGTGTAAAAGGAGGGAGGTATTCTCTCTCACCTCTGTGATGTTTTGAAGCGTGACACAACAAAACTCAAAGAATTTAAATAAACACATTTGTGAATTTGTCTTTCTCGGATGGATTGCAGCCTGCAGAGAAGGAATGTTTGGTCGAAACTGCCAGGAGTCATGTCGCTCAGAGCTGAGCTGCAAGGGGCTTCATTTCTGTCTGCCAGACCCTTACGGCTGCTCCTGCGCCAGCGGTTGGTTTGGGAGGCGCTGTGAGCAGGGTAAGCTCTTAATCGCTTAAATCTGGCACTGCGAAGGAAAGGAAATGTGGATATCCAGAGGTTTTGTGTAATTTCACGAGCTTTTTTTTTTTTTTTTAACCTTTTTGGAGCACTATGTAGTAAAGTTATCTGTTTTCTGTTGTTAGCTTGCCATAACGACATGTATGGACCGGACTGTCGGCTGAGCTGTAGATGCCAGAATGGAGGCGTTTGTAACCGTTTCAGTGGATGCCAGTGTCCAACGGGGTGGTGGGGACAGCACTGTGAGAAATCTGGTACGAATTGTGACAAAACATATTTATTGTTCCATCTTTGTCCTCATCTGTCTCTGTCTATTCATCATTGAAACACATTAGTATTTCTGTCCTATCACCATTTTCTTCCTCATGAACCAAAATGAGTCTGAGAAAAAGTCTGAGACGCTCTGATTGCACATGAGGATTTCAAAGGATTTCATATGAAAATTAAAAAAAACAATATTACCTTATGGATAAAAATCCCGTGTTACCTTATGGACATTCAGCTCTGACTTTTCAGACTGCCATTTTACATTTGACATTGTTGGGACTCGTGTCATTAATTAATCAGACGGTCTTTAAGCTTTTTATCTTCATTTGATCCAGCCCTGTCCTACGTGAGCGCCTGATTTTTAACATTCACTCACACCAATTTTTTTTTTTGTGTGTTTTTTTTTAAATACTTTTGACATAGTGCAGCACTCCCTATGTACTTTTTTTTCTTCTTCAGATGACTAAAATATTTCTTAATTTCTCTTCTTAATTCCTGTTCCATGAATCTCTCCCTCCTCAGACCGAGCCCCCCAGATCTTGGACTTGGAATGTAATTTGGAGTGGAATCTGAACTCCAGCCCAAAGATCTTGTGTTCAGCCACAGGCAACCCCCTGCCCAGCCACAATAGCATTGAGCTGCGAAAGTTGGACAGCACAGTACTCAGGGTAGGAGGACCACCAATGGATAGCAACAGTTCTCCCTTTAACACTTAAATCTGGTAGTGAATTAAAAAAAAAAAAAAAAAACCCACCCAGGATGAAAATACATTTGACGGAATGAGATGAGAGCAAACAATGAGAGAAGGTGGTTTAGAAGTAGTTTGTTCTCCAGACAAATAACATGTTAATTTTGCAGCAATTAAATTAAAAATAAATAAAACAGTTTGAGGACCTCCGAGAGCAAAGGCACCCGCTAAAGAATTTTAGTTTAATTGTATACTGCAAAAAAGGGCATTTCGAGAAAGTAAAAAGCCTTGTTTCTGGGAAATTGGTCTTATTTTCTCTAAAAAGAAAAAACAATCTCCTCAAGATGTTTTTATCCTTAGAAAACTAACTTCATTTTAATAAAGTATATCCAACTTTGTCTAAATAAGATATTCCAGCTAATACTGAGCTAGACTTAACCAGTAATAAGCTAAAACAATGGCTTGCAGAACATCCCAGAAGAGGAAAAGCGATTGTTTTCCTTGTTTTAAGAGTGAGACCACTTGTACAACTTCTCAGTTTAAGAATATAGAGGCTGTCTTGAAAGACTGTGTTTCCCTTGCTTGTAATAAACTTGTTTAAATCTTGGTATTCTTCCTAATTTAAGGTCCATTATGTTTCAGTTGGGGAGACTTTTATAGTTTTAATAAATCTAGCCAAGTCTTACCCTGTCAATTGATGTTTTTTTAAATTTACTTTTTTCGCTTAATGCAAGACAGTTTTGTTATATTTAAGAATATCTGGCTTCTTTCTGGCAGCTGTTTTTGCGGCGTACTGTGCCTTTAAGACTTAGCTGATGACTACAAGGTTAAGTCAAGCACTGAGGAAGTCCGCAACACAATGGGCAGAACAGATAAGGCTGTATCACTCTGCAGTGCAGCAGTTACCACGTGTTGCCTATGTGAGAGATATTAAGTTTCTGTGTTATTCTTTCTGTACTGTTTCCTTGATAACTGAACAAATCTGATGAATAATTGCACCCAAACTTCCCATAGGAAAAAAAGAAAAGATTCTCAGCGTGAGGGCCTTCTTAACCCAAATCTAAGAAGCGGCAAAAATAGGTACAGGAAATGGAAATGTGGTTTTATTGCAAGTTGCATTTCTTCTGAGTGTTATGTGTTTTATGCTTAGGCCTCTCACACCGTCATGGATTCAAATAAGAGCACAGCCCTGTTCGAGATCCCACGTCTCAGCGCTGAACAGGGAGGGCTGTGGGAGTGTAGGGTGTCCACCAATGGAGGCCAGGACTCCCGCAAGTTCAACCTCACGATTAAAGGTAATATTAAAATAATGTGCACAAAAGAAGAGGCTTTATTAATATGAGTATAGTAAATCAAGTTTGTTTTCCTTGCACCCCCTCAGAGCCCCCAGTGCCCACTAGTGCTCCAAAACTGTTGGAAAAGAGAAGCAAGCAACTGCAGGTGATGCCAGTGGACTCGCACCGAGGAGATGGCCCCATCGTATCCACCAGGCTGCTTTACAAACCTGTGGAAAACGGAGACTCTTGGTCCTCCATTATAGGTTAGAAAGAAAACACGTACTGCAGTGATTTAGTCAGCTTTTATTAGAGAAAGCAGCATTGTCAGATGTTTTTATTTTATTGCACAACAGCAGTAAAAGCAAACATTGCAGCATCACTATGAAAGTCCAACAAATTATTGCTCAAACTCAAAACAAAATTTTAGGTTAAAAAACTGGCACAGAGAAACCAAAATAAATGAACCATATTTGTACCACCCCAACTGTGTTTCGTCCACATCGAGGCGGTATGAGCTCTGTTATGTGAGCATCGTGTCCTTTTCAGTTTAATTGTTTCTGTCCAAGTCAGTTCGCTGTATAACGATGTAACCACAGCATTAAACTCGATTTTTTTTTTTTTTAAACTTGATTTGTATCTATAAACACATTTTTTAAGTGAAACGTTATACAAAATTATTGCTGTTAATAATAAAACGTGTCCCTCGCTCGCATTACAGTCTACAGTGACAAAGAACCCATCACACTGATGAACCTGGAGCCATCTACGCGTTACCGTGTCTGCGTCCAGCTGAGTCGTCCGGGGGAAGGAGGAGAAGGGGCTCCGGGGCCAGAGGCCATCCTGGAGACTGACTGTCCTGGTGAGGGCACAAACGTTATGCATGAGTATATTTAGCTGCAAATCTTGCCTGGGAACAAATTCCTGTTGTTTGGTCCACAGAATGTAATTATCTCTTCTGTCTGGTTTCAGTAATAGTGAATTCTCATTGTTGTTGCTGAACACTGCATTTCCCAGGCTTTAGGATTTGTTGATATTTCCCAGTGACACATGTGTCCGGACAACTGAAGTCAGGGGCAAATATAGAACAACGCCACTGGACTGAAAGGATCTGTGGTTGCTTCTTTGCTAAAATAACATGAGAACAGTACCTAAGGGATTGAAACTAAAATAACAAATAAATAAAGCTTAGTTTGACATCAGTCAGCTTGGACGTGCAAAACCTCTTAAGTAAAAGTTGCAACATGTATTGTAGTGCCAGTGATAAGGTTTAGATTCCTCAGTGGTTGTGGTGCAGAAGGAGAGAGTTTATCTGAGTGTGAATACAGAAAAGACAAAACAGGAAAATGAGTTGTTTTTTGTTTAATAATCCCCATTTTCTGGTTTAACGAGTTTGTGTTTGTGGCAACATATGTTTTGTTCCATGTGTAAAATGGTTATACTTCTCATTGTAGCGAGACGTACCCGGCAGTTTAAGACTATAGCCTCGGGGGTGAATAGGTTGTATTTAAAAAATAAAAAAGTATGCAAGCCTCTAGTAGAGTCCACTTAATTATATGTGGGTCAGAAGATGCGTATAGCTTAAACATTTGGACATGGGACAAGAAAACACCCCGGAGAGTCACAGATTCACCACAAAGCAAACTCCACAAAAATAATTCCTTGATCAGTCTCCTTGATTTTGGACCATGAGAGACAGAGACAGGACTAGAGACGAAATTTCAAGTTAGTATCTTTTTGTTCTGAATAAAATTGAATTGAATTGAATTGAACAGTTGTATTGATTACTGCCAGTTGAAGTTTAAAGGGACTGTCCAGGTCATCTGAACTATCTACAGCACTTATAGAGAACAGTGAGATAATGAGGAGAAGGAGCTGTAAATCTGCTCAGCTCATCCCGTGTTCTCTGTCGCTGCAGAGCCTACAGTTCAACCTGAGATTGACATCAGCACAGTGGAGGGCCGCAATGCCACCGTACGCTGGCGACTGCCTGGCAACAATGGCATTAATGCTGGCACAGCCAGTGGCTTCTTAGTGCAGCTCTTTGGGCCCCCACCCTACAGTGAGAAACTACTGGAAGAGACCACTCTGCTCAATGTGCTTTCCACCAAGTTCCACAACCTGAAGTACCAGCAGGACTACACCGTGGTGGTGCGCCTCATCAACTGTGGCAGCAAGGGCCCCCCATCCAAGCCGCACCGCTTCCGCATCAACAGCCAGGGTAACTAGAACCTCTGCTGTTGGTTAGAAATAAGATGCAAGAAAGGCCAAGATTGTAAATGCAGCTTAGAATACTTTACTCTACTTGTGACAAACATTAGGTGAAACTGTCAAACAGTTTTTAAAAGGCTCACACGATGTTTACAGATGGATTTATTCTCAATTGAAAATATATAGATTAGGTGCGGAATGAAAGGAGCTGGTGTTTGCTTGGTGACTCTCTCCCTGCCCACAAACCATGTGCAAACTGAGGAAAAGATTAGCATCTGATAGGTGGGATGAGGGTATCAATTAGAGATGACAGTTTCCTATGAGGATCAAGGTAGAACTGGATCAATCCAACAGAAATGTAATTGTTGTAAAACACTTTTTTTAAATTTCAGTACATTCATTTATTTCTATTTTTCATTTTATCTCACACACACGTAATTAGATCAGCAGTGAAAACTGTGCTCGAAGCAGACGACTGCTATAACAGAAAAAATATTCAATCTAATCTTAACCAATAAGTTTCTGCCTTTTTTTAGTTAGTAGCGAGCTGTGTCCACAGAGGACACCAATAGTCAGCAGCAGCATATCACCCACGCCACAACAGACACAACAACAGTGACGTCCAATTTAATAATATAAAGGATGTCTCTTATACAGTAGGTGTAAGAGGGAGGTTTTAGTTACTGAAAGCTGTTGTCAGTGACCTTAACTGTATAATCTCTGTGTCCCAGGCCCGTCATCCCCACGCAACGTTGAGGCCCACACGCTTTCTGTATCAGCTGTTCAGGTGAAGTGGCAGCCCCCCGAGGATCCCAATGGAGGTGTTATTAAATATGTCATAGAGTACCAGCCAGTTGGCCAGGGCAGCCCTCACCCTTGGGTGGACACAGATGATGGAAACAAGACCACCAAAGATGTGACGGCGCTTAACGGCAGCACGCTCTACCAGTTCCGGGTGAGGGCCTTCTCCAAAGTCCCGGGAGAGTGGAGCAAGTTTGTCCAAGCAACGACGCAAGGAGACGGTGAGTAAGAATTTGTTGTCTGCAAACTCAGTTCTATCGAGTACTGCTGAAGATGAGTTCACGTGAGAAGCTCTTCCAAAGGCATTCATTAAAATCGCAGTAATCGCAGTTATGTTTAATTTTATAAAGATTGAGAAAACGCTGGACTGGCAGAGCAGGGCAGTATTAATACATTAAAATTTAAATGATATGGATTACTGTAGTGCAGTCATTCTCAAACTTAAGAACGCCGCCGTCCAGTTAGAAATCTGAAAATGTCATGGAGCCCCACACAAACATTTAATCACAACTCTGATCAACCCGTAAGACGAGCGAGTATTTCAGACAAAACACAGCAGTTCATGTGAAAGTGGGCCTACAGCAGCGGAGCGCCAATCAATAATCCATCCACATACGTGTCATTTATAAAGCAACAAATGTAAGAAATAAAGTGCAAGTAGTGAAAGACCGTATTCTGGGTGTTTTACAATAGATAATAAAGCTTATACATAAAAT
>JAPQRN010000019.1:2817943-2830645 GCA_037367275.1 Coranthus polyacanthus | reverse complement strand
CGCCCCCCCTTCCTCTTTTTCCACGCACTTCCCCTCTGCCAAAAAAAGGCCTTCAGAATTTAACCCCGACCACCCAGGGTGTGGCTGGGAGGCCTGCTGCGGACAGTTACCAGCTGTTGGTGGCAGTGGTGGGCTCGGTGACCGTTACCTGTGTGACTATCCTGCTGGCACTGCTCGCCCTTTTCTTCATTCGCAAGACGCTGCTGAACCGTCGACGGACATTCACCTACCAATCTGGATCAGTAAGGGCACGCCAGTTTTTCTTAATAGTGTGGATTTGGAGGGTTATTATAGTGGGGGAAAAAACTGAAGACTTAAACTAAAACTACCAAGGAATTTTTAATTTGACAAACTGAAATATAAATTAAATCATTTTCAAAAGCTACAGTGAACAATGCATCACTAAAATTAATTAATTTTTGTTCTTCCCCCTTAATTACTGAGCTCTGTTGTGGGTTGAGCAATGTTAATGGTTCATGATGTACGAGAATAAAATAACTCTGCACAAAATGTCATATTTCATGTCATGCATTGGTTCATCCTAATTCTTTAGCCTCTATATATCAAGGTTTTCTTCATAATGGCTGGAAAATCAAGCTAACACTAAAACTACTTGCCCTTAAAACTAAAACTAAATGAAGTCAAGAACTAAACTGAAAATAAAAATCAAAACTAATGAAAATTTTCTTTACTATAATAACTCTGCTTTGGAAAGTTATGGTATTTATTGATCATGGTTGTTGATCGGTTTGTATTTCCAGGGAGAAGAGACTATTCTGCAGTTTAACTCAGGAACTCTGACCCTGACACGGAGGCCCAAGCCCACACCAGAGCCCCTGACCTACCCAATCCTGGAGTGGGAAGACATCAAATTTGAGGATGTCATTGGAGAGGGAAACTTTGGCCAGGTATTTTATCGAATGTTTTTCTTGTGGTTGCAATCAGTCACGCATTTGGTTAAACGTTTGAACTAATAACCGTTTCAAAACCAGGTCATCAAAGCCATGATCAAGAAGGATGGGAACAAGATGAGTGCTGCCATTAAGATGCTAAAAGGTAACTTTGACACACGTTCATGCAAACACTCACAAACATATACAGATCCACATATAAAACACTAGTTTAGTGACGCGAAGGTGTGCTGATTGTTCAGGACGTCAACTCAAGCACGAAAACTTTCCAGCTTAAAAGTTGCCTTAAAGTCTGTCTAAGATCCACTTGGCTGATTTGGACATTTGCGTTCTCACACACATTTCAGGCTGGCAGTGCATGTGTGAAAAGGAGCTTAAACACACTGTCTAACACACTGACACACAGACACACAGTGGATTCTCTGATGTGATAATTTCATTTCAAAGACTCACTGAAGCTGCTTTGCTTGCATTTTGTTTAATGATGCTCTTTGCGCTGATATTCCCACAGAGTTCGCCTCCGAGAATGACCACCGAGACTTTGCAGGGGAGCTGGAGGTGTTGTGTAAACTAGGCCAACATCCCAACATCATCAACCTGATAGGAGCCTGTGAGAACAGAGGTGAGTGAGCGACACCTAGTGGTTTTGAGCGATACTGGCAGGCTTTTTGGTTAATGGGCGTAAGGAAATGTTGAACGTTACGTGCGGTTGTAATGGCAGCGATGGATCCACATGCTTAGACTGTGGCATCTCAGTTTGTAGAGCATTATATTATTTAGTTTTTGTCACTAAGGAGTAGCATTCTGTTAACCCTGTCAATGTCGAATTTGAAAAAGACTGGCTTTGCTGATTTACTAGTCGGTGACCTCCTTCCTCCCATTATGAAGCACAGATACATGTTAAGTTCCTACTTGAGACACTCTCGACCCATTTGATGCATGTAATCTGTACCCAGGAGGCACCGGAACGGGTCCAGGCGAAATAAACCTTGTCAGCCAGGATTACGTTTAGTTCATTTTTTTTTTTTTATTTATAAGTTGCATTAGGACCAATTGTTACCGTGAAGAATCAGTTTTCCTGCTGCATCCAATGGCTTTTACATGGAATAATTGAATTGCCGTTGTTTGGTTAAAGATCGCAAACATAGTATGAGAGAGGAAGGAACTATGGAAAGTACATCAGCGAGGACATTACAAAACCAAATCAGCCTCGGAAAATAAACGTCTAACTTATTCAATGTGTCTCCTCAGCGTTTTTCTTTCAAGTAGCACTTGAAACTGCTGTGTTTACATATATATGTTTTACCTCAAGTGAAATTGAATACGCGAATATGTACGTCTGTAGCTGTAACAAAAAAAACCCAATACTTAAAATGCAAATAGTTGTGAATGTACATGCATCAATGTATGCATATTTTCAGTTAAAATATTTATAAGGACTTCCTCTCCCAGGATCTGCCTTTCTAATTTGCACTAAATTACATTATTCAGTTCCTTCCACATCTGCTTTATTATGGTTGTGATACTTGATCTGATTATTTTGCACAAATTTGCTACAGGAAGAATCACATGTCTTGATTAACATAGCCTCTTGTATCTGAGAAGGGACACAATTGCATCAAGGTTCAGTTCTTTAACTATACGATCCATTGTGCCTTTATTTTTTCCCTACGCTCATGGTACCTACTAATTGTTTTGGCACTCTCCCTGGTCTTGGTGAAATCAACACAAAACCCTTCCAGCGAGCACAAATGCTTCCTGACCTGTAGGAACTCTGCCTTTGGCTGGAAGCAGTCACCTATTAACAAAGTCTCAGCCATCTGTTGGAGCTCAGTGAGGATTTTATAAATTGCTTGTTACCTCTGCCTGTGTTAAGACAGAACCTTTGGAGGTTAAGCCCCTCACCAGCTGCAGCTGAGGCTCTTTCTGGACGGTATTTCTTAGCAGAGTCAATTTCCTTATCATTAACAAAGTAAAAAAATCATTCTAAAGGCGTTACATTTTGTCAAAGTAAGCCGACTTCTCATATTAAGACGACAAATAAGTAAAACTTTATGTATATAGTACATATTTAGGGACAACATAAACCGTTTAAAATCACTGTAAACCACAGTCTTATTACTGTAACATACTCTATATAGGTTTTTGTAGGGGTTTATGTCAATATATTGTGTAGTTATGTATGCGTGAGGTTCTATGTTACCTGTGTGGTTGGTGATGGTGTGAATAATAACACACACTGAATTAAAACCAATAAAAGAAGAAAAGATAAAATAATGAATGAAAAGGAGAGTTTGGGAATCATCCGGAAGTCATGACTTTGGTGACTACTCTCTGTCTTTTCCAGGTTATCTGTACATTGCCATAGAGTACGCTCCGTATGGTAACCTCCTAGATTTCCTGAGGAAGAGTCGGGTATTGGAGACTGACCCTGCCTTTGCAAAAGAGCATGGCACTGCCTCCA
This sequence comes from Coranthus polyacanthus, assembly GCA_037367275.1. Classification (NCBI taxonomy): domain Eukaryota; kingdom Metazoa; phylum Chordata; class Actinopteri; order Kurtiformes; family Apogonidae; genus Coranthus; species Coranthus polyacanthus. The sequence goes on along the minus strand of JAPQRN010000019.1, from coordinate 2,827,270 downwards.
CTCTCACCTCGCAGCAGCTGCTGCAGTTCGCCGTGGACGTGGCAACAGGGATGCATTACCTCAGCGACAAACAGGTAGAGGAAGAAACAGCTTAGAGATGGTTGCTTGTGCATTTGGTTTGTGTAGGAGTTTGCATTTTATACATTTGAGAGACTTTTTATTAATTCACAGATGTAATATCATTCATTTTCACCACTCCATTCTTTTGGTACCAGTTCATCCACAGGGATTTGGCAGCCAGAAATGTTCTTGTAGGGGATAACCTTGTGGCGAAGATAGCAGACTTTGGCCTGTCCCGCGGTGAGGAAGTTTACGTGAAGAAGACAATGGTGAGTGGTGACGTCAGGCACCATTATTGTGCTGTTTTCTGAAAATTCAAGGCTTGTTTTCAGTTTAGTCCAACAGAGAATCACAGGAATCATGAGGAACACAATTCTTCGGTGAAATAGACTAAGACTAAAGAATCATGCAGGCATATATATATATATATAAAAATATATAATGTGGAAGAAATTCAAGACTGTTTGTCCTTTATATCTGCTCAGCCTGCTTAGAGCCTTGTCAGTCCCTTCAAAAAAATGATTCATTAAAAGTAAATAAAAAGATAACAATGAATCGATTTAAATAGAAATCTATAAATGTAAATATGTACATGGATTTAAGAACCCCCTGCGACCAACCAGCATCTGATTACTGGCTGTACATGGACTTTGACAATTCCTGAAATCACCTGTAGAGGGCAGTCATGTATAAATACAGCATAAAGTCAGATGTCAATGCACTTGTGTTACACTACTTTAAATATTTCAACCTACATTTTATACAGTTCAATCCAAGACAGATTTAAAAGTTTAAACACAGATTGTTACTCACAGTATGTTTGTCGACAATGTGATGTGTCATCACACGAAGCACAAGGTTTGAAATGACTGTGTGCTTTTTGTTGGTTTTCAGGGGAGGCTGCCTGTACGATGGATGGCCATTGAGTCACTGAACTACAGCGTGTACACGACCAAGAGTGACGTGTAAGTTTCAGTATCATATCAATGTTTCAACTTATGCCCTTCCTTTTACTTCTGGAATTTGACTTTAACGGATGGTTTTTCTGAGCAAAGCAAGCTTTGAAACATTATACAGAGTAACAAGACAGGCTACTGATGCTACAATTTGAAAAAAAAAAAAATCTAAGTAGTTTAATAATGAAACTTTGTCATACATGTGTTGTCGTACTCGAGATTGTTCTGTTGAAAGTCATGGTCTCGTCTCGGCCTTGACCGCGTGGAAACTGGAAACGTACACACCTACCCCCTTTAGAAGTTTAATGTCCTTAAAGATGATTGTTTTCAGTGTAATCTGCGTAATATTTGAAAAAACCTGTTTCCCATAATGCATTTGATGTGTCTGGTCTCGGTCTTGTCTTGGTCTCGATTTGTTCTCAGTTCGTCAAAGTCTCGGTCTTGATACGCTCCCGTCTCGATCATGACTTGGTCTCTTTAGGTGGCCTTGACTACAACATATACTATGAACAAATTTCACATCAGATGTTGTACTATAACCACATTTCATGCCATACTGTACTATGACTAAACTGTGTACCAGTAATGATACCTCTATAAATGCACAGCACAGTGTCTTGTGTGGATTTAGACTGCGCATGTGCATTTAAAGAGCATTTGATGGCTCTTAATGGTTCTTGTTTGCACAAGACCCTTAGTAAAATTATTTGAGCCTCTAGTAAATTTCTGATAGTCTGCACCACAAAGGCCTGGCCACGGAAAACAACAAATCACCCATGTGTCAATGGTGGAGTGATAATAGTGTGCTGTGTAACTGATATGCACAGGAAGACTTGGGTGCAATTTAGCATGCAGACTGAGACCTTGGACTGGGAACTGGAGCCTATTTATACACAGTAAAGAACAAGCTTGAAGAGAGTACGACAGCTAACGGAAAAGGGTTAAGTTAAGGATCCTGTAGGGCCAGAAAGAGTTGTAAACAACAGCGAGACGGACAAAGTAAAGGGGGGGGGGGGGATTCAGAGAAGAACTAGGTGTGAGACAAAGCGGGAGATAGTAAGAGTTCAGAGAAGAGACAAACAAATACAAAGGGACAGAGAGACATTGCATGCAAAACAACACTTGTCTCCTCGTATGATCTACCACACAGCACCGCGATGTGAAACTAGTGGTATTTCTCTATAATTCAGTTCCTTGCCAGATGGCAGAGGAAAGATGGTGGTTTTTTCATGTTGTTGAAACAATGGTTTGATTTCCACACTAATGTTGAAAAATGATATGCATTTTGAATATCACAAAAATATTCTCATATCATTCCTGTGCATATTTTGTTTTCTGCATGTATATGGCTTCATGCATTTGTTCAACTGTGTAAAGAACAGAAATTTAACTGTGCACACAGCAACGACATTTTTAACTGTAATGCGGTTCCTGTACTAAGCCTTACAGTATAACTTGAGGGTGATATGAAATGCTCATGCTTTTTGTTTGAAATGTTTTAATTGATATTTCCATCAGGGTAGGGGAAGTCTCTGGCACACATTAAATTAATGATTATTTTCATGTCATAATAATAAATCTGTGTATTTTCTTACTCATTCTTTGCTGTATTTCCTAGTTTGTTAACATTGCTGTCTCATCTTTCCTCCAGGTGGTCATTTGGTGTTCTCCTCTGGGAAATTGTGAGCTTAGGTAAGGAGACTCAAGTGGCTTACATTTAATGGAATGTTAAATAATGAGTACAGACTCAGCCCGGATCAACTACCACACACACACTCAGTTCAGTGTATTGTGTTGAGATTTTTGTCAATCCTGCTAGTTTGTGAAGATCTACATTGTGCTGCGTGTCCCTGTAGCTGAAGTCATTGTCACAAGATGCTGACGCCCTTACTATCATACGCATACTCATCTCTTCTCTTGTGTGTGTCAGGAGGGACCCCATACTGTGGCATGACATGCGCCGAGCTCTATGAAAAACTGCCGCAAGGATACAGGATGGAGAAACCCAAGAACTGTGATGATGAAGTGTACGCCGCTTTTGTTTTGTTTTTGTTCTTTAATGTATGTTTTTGCTCTTCAGCCATATTTAGCCGTGTCTTTCCGTTTGTGCAGCTATGAGCTGATGAGACAGTGCTGGAGGGATCGGCCCTATGAGAGACCCCCCTTCTCCCAAATCTCTGTCCAGCTCAACAGGATGCAGGAGGCCAGGAAGGTAACTCACCCCCATCTCATTCCCATGAGATTGTGATTTTATGCCTGCTTAAGCCAGGGCTGACTGTATAACAGGTTAAACTGCAGTGGTGGATTTTTACTAAAGTACTGTACTTAAATACACATTTGAATGACTTGTACTTTCCATTTTGTGCAATTTTATACTTCTTTTGCAAGTATAAAGTTGCATAACTTCTACTTTTCCTTATGTAAAGGATCAGAATGGTTCTTCTTCACTGCTGTTAACAGAAATTAACAAATGGAAACAATATCTTCGTAAACATCTCTCCAAGATGGTTGGGACTGTTCTCACAACATTTGAAGAATTCACCACAAACTTTCATAAACATATAACCTGCAAGTTTCTCTATTCTTCCATTTCTTCTTCCAGGCTTACGTGAACATGGCCCTCTTTGAGAACTTTACCTACGCTGGAATAGATGCCACAGCCGAAGAGGCCTGACTACCAGCCCCCCCAGACCCTAGAATGCCACGTAGCCCCACAAGAAAGTCCCGAGGATGGTCGCCACGCTACTGCCACCTCCCCGTTTCTCATCGCCGAGACAGGAGGACCAGGCGCTTTACCAAAACCACCCAGCTATAGAGGGAGGACTGTGAAAGGACACTGTGTGGAAGTATCAGAGGCATTACGAGATGTGGAGTATGGCTGGGCTACTAACCTTTTGGGAAATATGACCCCCTGTCACTTCAAACTAGTTCCAGAAAAAAAAAACACAACATTGTACTGCTGGTACAAGTTACAATGCTGGAACCTTTTTTGAGAGTTGAGGGGATTGGCAAATATGGAGCTATGTGACTTGGTGCAACACCACAGGGTCTGTGGGGTGTCAGTGCTGGACTTATTTTCTCTCTCATGCAATAAATGGAGAAGGAAAGCTCTTCATGGAGATGAAACGTAAACTGTGGATCACATCAAACATTCAAGGTGTCAGACTTTAAGACGAACAAAGATGAACAAGAATCATTGTAGCACTTAAAAGCAGCTTTACTTATGCCACTGTTTCTTTTATAAGTTTGCCTATCACTGCCATGTGAATGTAACTACTACTGTTTGTGTTGTGTTTTTTTTTTCTTTTTAAGAAAACGTTAATGGGCTACATAAAAGCCTTCTATTGTATTGTACTCAGTTACAGATGGAGAAAATGGTCATTGGTAGATTCATGCACTCCTCCATCGTAAGAGTAGTTGTTCATAAAACTACCCATTACCATTATAATGAATTACCCTCAATACTATGCAACCTATGCAATGTATAGTAGAATAAACACCCTATGAGAATGTACCATATGTTTATATAACTGGTTCCTTACATAAAGCTTTTGTATGGCAACGGGGCCCATCAACACAAATACTGCAGTTCTATTTTATTCCATTTTTAATTATAAATTTTAAATTGTATGAGGCCAGAGGCAGTATGTTTCCAGGTTGTCCGTCCGTCCCACTGTCTGTCTGATTCTTGTGAACACGATATCTCAGAAACAGGTTGATGAAATTTCTTCAAATTTGGCACAAACCTTCACTTGGACTCGAGGATGAAGTGATTAGACTGAGGAGTCAGAGCCCCCTCCATGTCAGTGATAGCCGTGTAATGCGCAAAGTTTCACTTGAACTCAAGAAGGAACTGTTTTCAGTTTGGTGGTTAAAGGTCCCTGTGACTTCACAAAACAAGTCTTTGGACATAATTCAAGAATTCATGGTCCAACAAACAGAGATTGCAGACCTTCACCCCTTTATATCAGATCATGCTGCATGTTGTGAACACACTCAAAGAAACATATATACTGTATGTCCGTTCTGGATCAGCAAGAAACTGATCACGTTGATAGACATTGCCATGCATTATGTGTGTGTGGGGTTTTTTTTTGTTGTTGTTTTTTTCCAGAGTAGTAGCTGCCTTCATCTCAGAGAAAATGATCAAAAAGTCAAAAAGTCCCAGTGGTGAGGAATCCTTTCAAAATTGTAGAATCTGGATCCAGATTGCAGTTCCCTTAATAGGATCCAATGGTGACATTTTATATCCAAAAGGTCAAAGGTCAGCTTCACTGTGATATTATAATATTCTGTAAAAACACTTTTTCTGGCCATTATTCAACACCACACTCCTGGAATCATACACATCAATATAGTGAGACCATCAATTTTACAAAGAGATCCACTTAATTCCTTTTATTAAATTCCTTCAAAGTCTTTACTACACATGGGTGTGAGCTGTAACTTGACTCGCTGGTGGAGGCATACAACCCTGTGGCAGAAATTCTAGTTTGTTGATGTGTTTTTTTTGACAGTGACAGTGTTGACCTAGGTCACGCTCCTTGTGCTGTGTTTCTGTTCTTGGCCTGCTTAATAGAGAGCATGGTGGAAATTACACACTTAACCACAAGCTCCTCTACCAGGGGCCATAAGTGTCCGTGGTGAGTTCAGGAACACTATCTGCTCCCTTCTGCACCGAGCTGATCTGTCACAGCGTTTCCTCCATAAACCAACCACGGGCACAGAATTGTCTATCAAACATCTCAGCGGGCAAGCTTTCTGATCCCACACACAAACACTATCTGTACAACAACTCAAATGAGTAATAAGAGATTTAGAGTGTCATACAGTTTACTCGGTTCCTGTGACACTATTCCTATGTATGATCTCATCACTCCATACATACTGTGCTCCCAAAAGGAAACTAATTGGAAACAAGCCAGTTTTATTCATTTTCCAGGGAATTAACCGTCAATTGTATCTTTATGGTACTTTTCTTACACTTTGACATTAGATTTTTACCTGTCGTAAAATAAGTAAGGTCTTCCAGAAAGGCGAATGGCACAATCTGCACTTGGTTGAAATTTTGTTTTTCTGGGCAAACATTTGGGTAGCCTATGTCTGGGCACACAATAGACCTGGAACAGATCCATCATTATTCCTGTCTGTCTGCCTGTCAGCAGGATTACACAAAAACTACTGCACCCATTTTCATTAAACTTAGTGGAAGGGTAAGGAATGGACCGAGGGAGGACCCCTTACATTTTGGAGCGGAACCACAAAAAAGAGGCAGAGTTAACAGTCAGTTAAACTAAGCAGCGTCACCAAAGGAAGGAAACATAGGTTATAATTTGTGGTTTGTTTGCGGTTTAATAATATTGTTGAATGAGAGTAAGAGTAGTGTTGGTGGAGGTCTGCGCTCCCTGACTGCCCTTCTACTTACCTGCGCCAAGGACATTATGTTTTTACCAGCTTTTGTACTCTTCCTGTTAATATTATTAGATTAGATTACTGCTGAGACAAGCCAAAACGTCTGCTGTGAGAAAGGCCTCTCCAAGATGGGTCTAGATGACAGATAAAAACTAAATTTTGAAGTCCCGCTGCACTGGGGAAGTGGCCTAATAAGTGTCAGTTTGTCACATCTGTGGCAAGCATTATAACCTCAACCAACACAACGCTAGAACTCATTGTGCGATTGTCTTCTGCCATGGAGCAAGGATAACAGTAGCCTAAGGTACTCCCAGTGATTTTGCCTCTGAGTTATTCCTTTAATTGCATGGTCTTGGTTGTCTACTCTTTTAACAGGAATCCAAACAACCCTTTCATCGGAGAGGATGTCTCTGGTGGAACAACAGGAGCATCCCTGTTCCAGGACGGACAAACGTACAATAAGTGTTGTGAGTGAAACAAGTTACACAGAAACTGTTCGTACACTTTAGAAGTGGTGGAAGACTTACTCAGATACCACACTGTGAAAACACTAAAGTAAAAGTACAATCAAAAGCCTTACACCAGTACATATTACCAGCAAAAAGTACCACTAGTAGTTGCATTTTACTGCTGTAGACATTTAAGGTTGAGTTCATTTTAACTACTTTATGTACTGTTGGGTAGTTTAATCTACAGTAATGCATCATATTCTATAAGATCATCATATGTTTGTAGTGCCACTGTCCCGTGAGAACCACGTATCATGCAATATTTTCATCTGAAATGTAGTGGAGTAGACGTTTAAGCAGAAAGTGTAAATACTCATAAGAAAAGTGCAAGTGATGGAGCTCATGGGAGGAAGTGAGGACGATCGCACCAGACAGAGAAAAGTGGAAGCACTCTGTGAAGGCCCTGTGCGCCATGAGGCGCGAAGAGGATAGGTAACAAGTAAAGTGCAAGTACCTCAAATTACTACACAGTACAGTATTTGAGTGAAAACACTTAGTTACGTCCCACCTCTGTGGTTTAACACAACAGAGCTAGAGTCAGCCCAGGCTCAACCAGGCACAATTTAATCTGAGATGATACCGCTTTAAATCAGAGTTGAAAACGAACTATTTGAATGCACTGTCTGTTGACATCTTTGTTTGCAGTACTATTCCTACATGGCAGGATAGACATATTTTCGAAAAATCTAAATTCTCAGAGTCAGAAACCCATACCCGGAGGCTTCTGCATAATTTACATACAACTCGCAGAAGAAGGCATAAAAGCCCCATTGTGATGGCAGAGATTATATCAATGTGTGGTCAAAGTTTTTCTGCAGATAAGAATGATTTCCTGTCACCAATACACAATCTCAAGATCATCAGTTTCATTTTTACTGCATGCTTGTAATTTTTTGAGCACAAGAACATCCCGTACCAATAAAAGAATAAAACTGATTGAATCTGCTGATTGCATCTCAAAAAGCTATACATGACAAAAATGCTGAAATGCTAAAATTGTGTTGGTGCTACTGTAATTCTACTGCAAATGAAGTAATTGCAGTCTGTCTTAAATACTACAAAAACAGAAGGAGCCATACTGGTTATTTGTTTATTCATAAGCACATAGAAAAGCTTCAGCAGCATTCATGTATTCAAAACATTAGAGAAGACGGTAACATGAAATATTACCGTGAAGCCTTACAGTTTAAGTAGAGTTGTCTCACTCATCTGGTCCGTAGCATCTTGCAATCTTCAGAGGATTGAAGTCATAGGATTAAAAACCGAATGTGAGTATAACTCTGTAAAGGTGTACATGTTTGCCAGGAAGGTTTGCAGAACTTTTTCATACCTCTATTATGTTCCTTCTGCAAAATGGTGAGATATGTGGGTTTGTGTGAAGGTGAAGATGACTTGGGTTCAGAGATGTGGTGCAGAGACCGGTTGGTCTGAATTGCATCAAGGGTGTACTGCTGGAGGTAATGCTTAAGCAGAGCTGCTGGGACAAGTTGAATGGTATGGTATGTGTGTGTGTCGGTGTGTGTCGGTGTGTGTCGGTGTGTGTGCATGTGTGTTGACGACAACTATGTTCTGAGTGGGAACCAGTGCCCAGCTGTGTGAAAGTAGCAGCTTTGGGAAGGTGGCTGAGGTGGGTTCAGTGTTTGGTAATGTGGAGGGTTCTTTATATGACTGTTATATGACGTTACATGGGTTTCTGGCGGTGAGAATCCAGTCGTCTGTTGGATGAGCTTGATCTCTGTGCATGTTGCAGCAGCAGCAGCAGCAGTATGGTGCAACTATCACCTGAAGCTCAGTATAAAAAAACAAACAAACAGTGAGCTTGTGGTGGAGAATGAGAGGAACAGGAGGCCCCTCATCCTGGTTGTCATGTAGTGAGAGGAAGTAAGGAGGGTGGACTCAAATCAGTAAAATACTTGGACATAGCAGACTGTTAACTCAGATCCTTCAGTGTGCGCAGTAGACCCCTGCAGATCTTCAATCGGTCTGTAGTCATCAGTGCTCTGTTGTAAGTAGTGATGTGCCAGGTTGGTGAATTCAAATCTGCATAGTGTAGCTAACGTGGTCACAATCTCCCCTTGTGTTCCTGAATCATGTTAGGTTGACTTTGGGTCATAAATGGGTCGTACTGATGGTGTTAGATTGTGTATGTGACGTACAGGTATTGATCTCTTTGATGTTGCAGATGCGAGACGTTTAAATGTTTGATGTTTACAATGTTATGAATAACATTGTAAACAAGGTTTGAAGGTGGTCACATGACAGAGGGTAACGAATGAGATCAAACAATAGATTAGAACAATGTAACATTATCTGTGTGTGTGTGTGTTGATGTTTGTGTGTGTCCCTGTGTCAAACTGACCTGAAGACCATATGAAGACCATATGAAGACC
>JAPQRN010000019.1:2795198-2809052 GCA_037367275.1 Coranthus polyacanthus | reverse complement strand
AAGACCATGTGAAGACCATGTGAAGACCATATGAAGACCATATGAAGGATGGAAATGTGTGACGTATAGTAGCATGTAGCTCAAATTTTATTTTTTTTGTACATGTTTATCACAGAAAATAAGCTAAGGCCATTGAGTTTCAGGTGTAAAAAATGTACACTTGTACCCTTTTTCATTTTTTTTTTTTTGAAATGGGAGAGATGATCTGATTGAAATGGACACTAGGAAACCAAAAGCTTGACCTCATCTCAACTGATTTGTCATATAAAGTTCTTTAATCCCTCTTCATATCCTTGATTCTCTTAATAATTTGATAATTTTTTTTAAAGTAAACAAATACAGGTCCAGCTACATGCTTGGCCCCTTTGTTACTACAGCATTGCAATTTTAGTTTCAACCTTAATCACTCCTTCCACACTTTCTTTTCTTTGCTTTTTTTTTTTTTGTTGTTTTTTTTGGTGCTGACTTCCACTGTTCACAGAACAGGCTTCCTGCTCATGTACAAGCTGTCATATCAGGTCAACCCCTCGACGCTGTCACTGTCGCTCAACCGATCCTACACAAACCGGACAATGCACAATGTGTCGTACATACACGTGCATGTTCTGTGTTCTGTGCATTAGTGGCAATATAGTTTAAGATAAATAATGTCTCGGTCTAACGTCAGTTTGCCCTGCAGGTGGGAGATCCTCCTCGTTAGTTTGTGGACACTGGTGGTCTTTATGTCTGGGACAAAGTGCCAGGATGTAAGGGGCAGTCATCTGTCAATGGAAGGTAGGACTTAAGGATTTATTTTTGTACTTTTAATTTACATGGAAAAAATAGATTCTGAAATATTTAACACTGTGTTTTAACAGAGGTGTTTAGGTTTTGTTAGAATAAGTTGTCAATTTATTTCATTTTGTACCAAGAACAAAGTTAACTCTATCAACTTTGTCACTATTTTAAAATTTTTTTTAATGTTGTTACAGACACACATAGCACAGTTTACTGTCAGAATAAGTCGATATCTTGTGAGGAAAAGTATCATTTTGTTATTATTATTTTGTCAAGTTATTATCTGGTGGAAGTGCGATATGACATGCCACAAAGCTCTCTATCATCATATCCTGTCGATGGAGAAATTTGCAGTTAAGTTTAAACATTTTGTTGGACTTGTTGGGATCTGAAGCATTTCAGAAGTGCTCATATGTCATGTTTGTCATTTCTGGAGCAGATGTTTTGCTCCTAAAGGATGAACCGGATCCTAAATGTTTCACCCAGATATGGAATAGATTTGACATGGATTTTACCTGCTTCTTTGAGACTCCAGACAACAGGACTTATGATTTCTTCTACAGGATTGGCACGTATGTTATCTTAATTTATAAAACACAACAGATATATGTTATGTGTCGTATATTAAGGCACCTCAAAGAGTGTCAACTCATTAAACAGTACTTTATTGAAGAACTTTATGAATCACATTGTTTATAGGAATTTTAAATACTTTCTCCATGATGTTATTGATGTAATTTATGTTCTTTGGCATTGCTTTGAATGATATGAAAGCCCTCATTTGCCAAACCCTTTCTCTGTCACTTTGACTATTCAAGCTTCCTAGGAAAAACGAGGTGTGATATATCTGTCCAGAGAACAACAGAGGGAACCTTCCTCCACATCTGCTCTTTTCCACGCTCGGATATTTTCTCGTTCGTGAACATCCAACTTAATGTGGTGGATCATAACGCCAGCACCAACCTCTTCAGTCGGACTGTCTGTGTGGAGGACAACTGTGAGACTTTTTTCTTTCTTTTTTTTTTTAGTGTTTATCCCGCCCCCTTATCAAGAGAAAAAAGACAACATCCACAGGAACATAAATCTTTTGATCCATCCATCAGTTTTCTTGCTGATTATTTCCCTTTTTTCAAATGGATGTGCCAGTGTCCTCCAAATGCATAGATATATATATATATATGTACGATCTAAAATATGAATCCATGTTAAAATGCTTTTATGTGGCTTATGTTAAAGAAAAGTATCTGACATACCTACCAGAGCAACAAAATTTGTCTTGCTGATCCTGGACATCCCCGGATAAGCACAGTTTCTGAGGAACCTAGAGTGTCCTGGGACTTTGTTCACGTCTAACGGTGTCTTAAAACCGGGGAACATCTCTCACCAGCGTGTTTCTGTTTCCTCCCTTTGTCTCTAGTTCTCGTGCATCAACCCATCAGTGTGTCTTTAAACCAAAATGGCCGCGCAGGACAGCTGCAGGTATCATGGCATGTCAACAGTCCGCTCCAAGATGAAATGCATTATAAGATTCGATACTCCTACAAGAGTCTAGAAGTGAAGACAAAACAGGTACTCGCAGCTCTTCGGTCAATGAAACAATCAATTTGAGGCCATAAAGATGTGTTTTCAGTGCCTGTTATAAAGCCATATTTTATCACTGGTTGATTAAAAATGTGGCCATATTGTTTATAGTTCTTCTGCTTCACACTGATATGTTTAATGCATTAAACCTTGTCGCCTATACATGCTTTTATCATTTCTGACTCTTTAAGAATCATTCTTATCTTCCTATAACCCTATGCCAATAATACTGTAAGATGTGAAATGTTTTATTTCAACAGGGACAGGGGAAATGGAATGAAACACTGGTAGCTCTAGTGCCAGGGGAGGAGGTTGAGGCTCAGGTCACTGTTAAATTTGCCCAGAGCGAAGATGACGGACACTGGAGCCGCTGGTCGAACCCTGTACGAGCCATGGTCCCTCAAACTGCAGGTGCGTCAAACAACAGCGAATGTCTGAGCTCCGACTGAAGGACTGAGTCATTTTACGGTGACTGCATGTTCAAAAGTGATAAACTGTTACCTGCAGCCAGAATGTTAAGTCACAACATCTCATCCTGGCAGCTCTGTTATTAATAGTACAATGGTTCTTTCCTTTCCAGATGATATTTCACTCATGTGCTACACCTCTGACCTGTACAATATCACCTGTCAGTGGAACAGGAGCAGATACCGTGTGCAAACAGAGTACAAGCTATTCTACAACATGGTTCAAAGGTAGTACAACATGAACACTACGTTCTATTGCCGACTGATTAGAGTCCTTATGTGTTTTTGTGGAATGTTGTTAACACAAAGCACAAATCAGAAAAAGTTGGGACACTATTTAAAATGCACATAAAAACAGAAAGCAGTGATTTTTTTTTTTATGTACTTTGACTTTTTATGTATGAAGACAAAATATTTGATGTTTTATCTGGTCAACTTCGCTTGGTTTGTACATTTCATATATGTCATTTTACATTTTCTTTCTGCTTGGCTGTGATTTGACACATTATTACGACCCTACAGTGGAGCTTCGGGGTGGACAGAATGGATAGAATGTTTGTCTGAGAGGAATGTGACTGACCTGTGCCGTTTCCATGGAGACGTGTCCAGAAAAGTCAGGGTCAAGCTCACCGGCACTCCACCTCCACTCAGCAGAACCTTCTATTCTGAAGAGCTGGCCCTCAAGCAAAGCAGTAAGGATTCTTTTTATTGATTTCATTCATGCACTCTTTTTTTGGTCAGTCAGTTCTAAGTTGAGGTATTAATGAACTCATTGCAGACTTAACCTTTCAGTTATTGGTCAGATCCCGCTGGCACATGTACGTCCTCTTTACTGCTTGTTTTTTTTTTTATATAAAGCTTAAGTCAAAGTGTGCTTCCAATATACATTGTGTTTTTCAGTTAAAACATCCCCACCAAGTCGTGTAAAAATGGCTCTGGACAAAGAAAAGGTGTGCGTTAATTGGGAAGCGCCTCTTCCCTCTCTGTTGGCTCACCTGCAGTATGAGCTCTGCTATCAGAAGAGAGGAGTTAATGAGTGGACGGTAAGACGTTTCAAAGTGGACTGACGCATTTTTGCTTTCCCGGTCACATTATTTGCATCTATATTCCCTTAGACACGCAAAGAGTCAAATCATTATACTGAGGGCATAAGGTTTTGGTGGTAGAAAAAGTGTGGCAAAACAAAATGACAATACAATTCCTGATTTGACCACCAGATGATGCCAGAGTGAAGTAGAGAAGTGAACAAGAAGTGAGTAAACATGTAAAGAGCAGTGAAACGCAGATCTAGTAAAGAGCCTGTTCTGTCTATACTGGAACTGAAATGCATAATCTTTGGCAAAAATCCCTTAGCTACAGGTGAGGACAGACAAACAGACACGCAAACAGACCGACCTGATTGCAATACCCTTGTGAGGGTGAGAGTACATATATATATAACTGTTTTTGCCATTTAAGCTCATATTTAAATACTTAATTTTATCTTCGTTCTGTCTGCAGACGGTATCCCTGAAGCGGAATGGCACGTGTCTTGAGGTTCCATCGGGCAGTCAGATCAGCGTCAAGGTCAGAGCTAAACCTGATGGGGTTGTTTACTCGGGACATTGGAGCGACTGGTCACGTGTGTTCACTAAACACACCCCCACTGACATGGGTAAGCTCCTATCACGAGACCGGCGTAAAACACATCCATTTTTTTTTTAAAACTGCACCAAATGCAATAGTTTATTCATGGTCTGTTTTTATGGTTTCTTCACTTTTTGAATGCGTGATAAGATTTGCAGTAGCAGTGCATACATAAAGCCTTTATGCCTTAATATAACAGAATGATATACATGAAATATACTTATAAGATGCAGTTCATTTGTGGTCTTAACATGACGCATCAGACCATTCAAACCTTGATGTAATACTGTATTTAACTTACAATTACAGGCACTTTGCTCATACAGTGTAGTCCTGTCATGTTGCTGATAATTGCCGTCATCCTCTTCTACTTGTTCTTCACATACTTCAGGTGAGACCTTTTTACAGCTCATTCAGATCACACATTACACTTTTCACATCATATAAATACAAACAAAATCCTCAGCTATGAGAAACATTCTCATTTTAAATGTATATCAATTATATTGAACAGTTACCAATATGTTGATGCTGCTAAATTATTTTTTTAAAATCACTAATCATTATTACACAGTTGGAGAAAAAGTTAACAGCCCCGTTTTACTTCACTGTTGAGTCATTTTTTTGTGTGTATTTTTTGTAGTAAGCTGAAGCAGTTTTTTTGGCCACCTGTGCCCAACCTTGACAAAGTCCTGCAAGGCTTTCTGACCGACATCAACGGGCAGAAATGGGTATACAATTTATTTATTTAATGTTTGAGGGGTTTCCATACAGCAGTAGTAAGTAGCTGGCTATGAGGACCTGATGTAACCTGAAAAGTCTGACCTCATAGAATCATTTTAGAAAGTATTGTGTCATTAACTAGTTAGTTTTTAGAAATACTGTATGTTCATGACGTTAAAAAAGGAAATTCTTTGTGCTCTCACTAACAGGATCCTCCAGTCACAGCAAAGCAGTGCTTTGAGGAAACCACTTCATCTGTGGTGGAGATCATGTCTAAAGATGAGGATTCGGGATCGGAGATGTCATCAGAGGTACCGACTGAGTTCATCTCGTCACCGGAGACAACGGTTTCCAGCGGAGATCGGGTAGAGGGAGACCTGACGAATGAGGCAGAAGTCTCTCTGGACTACGTGACCTTGAACAGAGACAGCATCTTTCTGTGTCCAAAAGGAAACAACTATGTGTACACGCAGGTTGGGGAGAAGGGAGGCCCGGAGGTGATGGCTGAGCTCCCCCAAACTACGTCTTACTGTTCCTGTACTGATGGGTCGGTGTGTATCGAAGCTTGCTCATGCTCTGACTTTCTTAACCATTCTTACTTACCTCTGATTACAGACGGAATCGACTGCAAGGTCACTGCTCCAAGGGGGACGGGCAACATCTATACTAACTTGCCCGGTAGTTAAATTTACAGCGTACAAAGTGTATATGTGGTACACTTTGCTAATGAAATAAGGACACACAGTACATTCACCAAAAAGGAATTCAGTGCAGTGTTGCTGCATCAGTAGTTTCGGCTTTGTAAAAGGTCCCCTATAGGAACAAAACAGGAAAATTATTCATTTGAGGGTTACTGTGTCTTACATAATGTGCATTACAGCGTATCCCATTCAATGTAGGGCTGACAGTTCAGCTTCAGATACACTGCTGTGTCTTTTTATGTCCACTAGAGGGAACGTGAGTTTGCAAGACAAGTAGTGAGACTACAAGTCAAGACACCACTTGTTAAGAAGACCATTTTATAAAGTGTCAGTTAACAGCTTTTCAGTGATCTTAGATGGTTAGACGGTTACTTTTACTGTGGTTCATGATCTTGCTTTTAATTTAGCATTTAAAAGTAATCTTAACTTTATATCAGTTATGGTTGTAGATACTGCTATTTTAAAGAAAATGCATTTGAAAGCCACAGGATTATGTTTTTTTTTTTTTTTCTGATCTATTGTTTTTCTTTGACACATGCAAAAAAAAAAGAAATGTTTAATGTAAATTCAGAGGTCGACGTCCCAGCAGGATTTGTGCAGCACCAGTGTTTCCAGTTTTGTTGTTCTAGAATTAACGGTTTGGTTTTTGTATATACTTTTTAAAAAGCTCCTCAAAATCCCAGTTGAAAGGCCTGACGAGGAAAATGAGTATGTCCGAAACATTTACTGCTCGCTTGTAACAAGATAAATCCAAAATAACCTTTTAATATATTATGTATGTATATTATCCATTACATTTTTGACAAGTCTTAAACCTTAGGGCTTGCATTTTTGTCAAGAAACACAGAATATTGCATTTTCTATGAATTAAAGCATAGGGCTGTTGCGTTATGGTGTTCTATATACTGTACATTAAAAATCTTTTGTTTTTGGCTGTATTACATGTCTCAGTCACTAGGTGGTGGTAGCGTAATAACACATAGACAACACAAGTAATTCTACTCCTCTGAAAACGAGACAGTAGATCCTGGCCCTAGTTCAGGGTGTATTTTATAAACAAATGTAATGAACCTAATTTTACTTCCTCCACGGCATGTACTATGAACCTCGTCTTTAAGAGTAACATAGTAATATATAGTCAAAAGCTGTTTGAATTAAAGTTGTATCAATAATCGCGATGATCATGGGATGAGGGCGTAAAAAAAAAAAAAAAAAAAAACACAGAAGAGTTAAACACTAGATGTTAATTTATTACACAGAGTAGACAAAATGCTCAATTGCGGATGACTCATGATTATTATTCACAACTTGTATGGAACCCAAAAGACCTGAGTTGGAACATGGTCTGTCAGCACCTCTGGGATTAGTAAGAGGATGAAGGAAAGTCAGCACACTTTTAAGAAACAGCTACTCACATACAGCCCTGACAGGTGAGTGACAAAAAAGAAGGGTGACAAAAGTAGTAACTCTTCAAAGATTTTTAATCTGTGACGGGAAAGGTTGTCTCGCATGTACAACAAAAGAATAATCTGAAATCACAGTGAGAGAGGATGACTAAATTACTCTTAAAACCAGTGTTTGACATTGTACTCATCACACAGTGTGTTAGACTTCTGAAGTATCTGTGTTAACATCACAATTGGATGCTTTGCAGCTATCCGCCTGCATCCAGCCAGCAGCGCTCCGTAAAATATACTACTAAGTGTCACAGTTTAATGGCAGGCCATCACATCCACAGTTTTTGCCAGACTGTATGATATCATGACCATAAATTAGCCCAGAATCATCTATAAGGGAATAGCAAAGGGTGGGAGAAAGCGAGTGCGTGGAGTGAGACAGTCAAGAGAAAGACAGAAAGTTTAAGAGAGTCAGTGTGTACTGGCGTACAAGCCTCTCCTCCCAAAAGGAATTCTTTCCATGTTTCATCACTGTCCACTTGCCCATACGCAAATGTCTATGGAGGAAGGTTGAATCACCTCCTGATGTCATTTCCTCAACTTTCACTTACAATCACATTGAGAAACAACACGGTTTCAAACATGAGGGGCTTTAACATGTACAGTATATAGTGTATTTACAGTACAGTATACATGAGGATGGTGTCATGATCACTGGCCTCAAACATGAATTCAGCAGAGATAAGGCCACTAAAACAGAGCTCATCACCACCCTTTAAACTCCTGCTGCCAGAAAGAAACCGTAGTGAACACATGCTGAGACACACCAGGCGCTAACTCACCTGCCGCAGTCACATACGGCGCTATTGGATTTAGTGAACTAGACGTCAGCTTCACAGCGTGCTCGTAAAACTCCCAGGCAGCAAAAAAGACAATATAATGAACACAGACAGAACCAAAGAAAGCTTGTTACACTGATTTTGCATTAGAACAGCAGTAATAAAGTCATCAGTTGTTCCTATAGACAGGCTAAAATGAAAAGAGCAGAGGTGTTATGTTGGAATAAATTAAAACACCAGGGTTGGTATTGGTTAATCATTGATCCCACTCTGTTTTTGGTAAGTTTGCATCCCCCCACGAATGTAAGCAAATGCTTACCTGGAGGGATGCTATATAGCATGAGATGACATGTGATCCTTTAGTGTTAATGTAAACTACTCTTAACTTCTCCAGATCAGGTCATAAATTGTACTCAGTGATGTAGGATTAGCAACAATGATTAGTAAGCAATACATCATGAAAAGTAAGAGCACCTCAGGTGTTAATGGCAGTACAATATCATAATAATTCACAAAAACAATCATTCATAATACTGTGATCATACCAAAAACTTCATCTTCAGAAGAATTTTTAGAATGAGGAATCAAACCCGCTAATTGGTAAATAATCAACAACTAAAACAGCAAAAAACTGCTAAATAGCCACAGTCAAAGTGAGGTTTTCGACATTAGTTGAAACTATTGTAGGATGTAGAAAAACACAAACTATCAATCAAATGACAGTTGGTGCATGTAAAAAGAACATACCAAATAAACGTCATTTATGTATTTCATGTATGTTTAGCTTAATGAGTAAGACTAAGCTTTTCACTGGCAACAGAATGTATTCATTAAAAGCAGATTTATCTGGATTGCTTGGTCCAGTACTCCAGTTTCATGTGGTTCTCTTAAAGGCTGTAAACATTAAACAGTGAGCACAAAGACGGATCTATACACGAGCAGCAGGGACTCCTCATAGCGACGTGACGCAGTGGCAGCTGGTCTACAGAAATTACCTCTTAATCTTAACATTTTTAATTGTTAGAACGTAATAATAGTTCACATCAACACTTTCTGAAGTTGTTTGTAACCGTATTTACTTGCGAATATGTTCACTTTCTGGTCGCAGGACGCCGGAAAAATCAGTATGTGGTGCCTAAAACTGACCGGAAGCCGTGCTCTCAATGGAGGATTTAAAAGAATCAGTTTGGGGTGGGCGCACCAAGTTGCATCTCTAGCCAATCAGAATTGTTTTTCTTTGCTTGTCGTTGTGTGATTGGACCGTTTTCTCTGGGTTGTCAAGTGGCCTTGAGTGAGATACAGATGCCGGGGACTCCAGAATGAACATAAAGCAGATGATTAACCTGCTCCGAATGTCACAGGTGACAAAGTTTTGTCCTGTTCAGCCTGTTACACCTCCGATCTCCTCCACCTCTGTGTTTTACACAAGGACTGAGTTAAATGGAGTATGAGGCAAATCGCCATTTGGCTGTTCGGCTATATCGGTGATGTAGGACTCCTTTAGTCAAACATTAAAATCAAAGGCTTATGACACACACACATTATCAGCTGACTGACATATCAAAGATTTGGCTCCGTACACAAATTTCTAAGTGCTGTGTCCATATTTTCTTGCGCACCACCAGCTGCCACTGTGTGTAAGCATCTTTCTAATCTAGGATCATATCTTACTTCAAAAGGTAAATGTGTATTTAATGCGAATTATAGCTTGTTAGCTCTTACAGTAAATCAACAGATAGTGTAATGCAAATATTTATGCTCAAATATGGTAGAATTAAAAAAAGAAAATCTTAGAAAGAGATTAATTTACTTTAATTCCCTAATTCTTACAGTGGTTAGTTGTTCTGAGGCAAATTAAGAGATACAGATCAAGCGAATCGTGTCTAAAGACCT
This sequence comes from Coranthus polyacanthus, assembly GCA_037367275.1. NCBI lineage: Eukaryota > Metazoa > Chordata > Actinopteri > Kurtiformes > Apogonidae > Coranthus > Coranthus polyacanthus. The sequence continues at coordinate 2,799,048 of JAPQRN010000019.1, read as the reverse complement.
ATCCATACATTTTAAGACTTTTCACTCTATTTGAATTAAATGTATTAGATGACTCTCACCATTTAATAAATTCTTTGCTCATCTGCAACAACAAACCATCCGATTATACTTTCCTACTTCCCTATAGTACCAAGATAGTTTCCTCAGGATCCTTAGAGATCAAATACAGGTCGTGTTTAGTTACAGCAACATGCTCTCAGAGACCCCCCCCCCCTCAGTGAGCATGCTCAGATGTTGGCCTTCTTGTTGATGAGCACAGAGCAGCATGTGAGGGCTCCGTCCACTTTGACCTTCTCCATGTTGGACACAGGGATCAGCATGTGGTCCTTTAGCTTCTCAAACACCTGCAGGACACACAGACACAGACAAGGCTGTGAACAAACAACACTGCTTTTTGGGTTGCTCTGTTCAGTAGGAAATACGTAGACCGTTACGGTAGTTTTTCCAGTTCTACCTCCTGAGCCTTTCGGTATCAGATCTGTGAACAGGTGGTACAGGTATTACTGACCGACACTGACCAGCAGCTTTGGAGTAAAAGTTGAAGTGCAGCTCCGCTGGCAGCAATACAAGAGAGGGAAAACTTAACACGCCACTTCAGTTTGTTTACTCTTCCCGTCAAGTTGTAATGCAGTGTGACATAAAAGCCCTGCAGAGAGACACAAGATGTGAAGTTGGAGAACAAGCTTGGGTTTCCTGGTCTCCCGGCAAAATATATATATATATATAAAAAAAGGGAGTGAGAACTATTACGACATTCTCTAAAGACCCTCGTAAAGTTGTGTGTCACCCTGTGGACATTTTCCAGAAGAAAACCAGCGTTTTCCTACCAGACTTCCAAACCAGGATATTTTTCTCTTTAAACTTCTCACTTCAACCCTGCTGCTGTGATAGCGAGCTAGGCCTTGCAGCACAGCCAGAGAGACCAACTAAACAAATTCTTATCTCATGATGTCAGATGGCTGACGAAGGCTAAAGTGATCCAAATGCCATGTTTTAAACCAACACAATCATCTGTATTATAACTCTGCATTTCAAGCCAGGACAATTAGGGTAATGTGGGGACTGAGATGTCAGAGCTATTAAACACTGCAACACCATTGTATCACTTCAAAATGATGGCGTCGCTGCCAGTGGTGGAATGCAAGTGTACTCAAGTACTGTACTTCAGTACAAACTGAAGGTACTTGTACGAGTATTTCTAGTTCATGTAATTTTTACTTTTCAGATCTCCTTCCTGTCCTGTGAAAACCACACATCTCCCAATGTGTTGATTTGAAGGCTCATGATAAACGAAAGGATTAAATGTTCCTTCACGGGAGAAAATTCTCCTCCTCCTTAAACTAAATCAATTCTTTAAAAACCGTCTCGGATTAGCAGGAAAATATATTGTTACGAGATGAAAGCAGGCCTGTTTATTTGAGCGTTGAGAGTTATGTGTTTCTCGCAGGACAGTGGAACTACAAATATATGATGATGTTATGGAATATGATGCATTCCTGTAGATTAAACCAGCTAACAGTATATGAAGTAGTTCAAATGAGCTCGACCTTAAACATCTACAGCAGTAAAATGCAACAGTAACATGAATCAGGGACCATTTTACTGCACGATGACTTGGCTTTTACTTTTCATACTTCAAGTACATTTTTCTGATAATATTTCCACGCTTTTACTTACGATTTTGAATACAAAAATGACTTGTCGTGGAATATTTTCACAGTGTAGCATCAGTATTTTTACTTAAAGTAAAAGATCTAATGACTTGTTCCACCACCGGTTTGTGCATATTTTCATACATTTTTTTCAACCATATGATCAGGGTCAACTCAGGAAAGGTTGTACTTTTGCATAACTCCCAAAAACATCAGTAGATCCCCTGCTGTTTATAGCATCTCCTTCTCAAAAGTGTCTCGTTTTTTTTTATCATTTCCAGCCGCGTTCTCATTACTGCGGTTGAAATTTATATGCTGGGTAGGGGGGTGGCATGGTCCCACACAGTAGGGGCTGCTATATTTCACTGAGCCTTTTGTCTGCACAGTTACTTTATCTCTAAACACCCCAGAGCCGTCGCCACTGCTAACCATTAAAGATGCCCCATCTCCGCCCCATTCGACCCTACCAATCCTCTCTCATGACCCCCTGCCTTTGTTAATGTGGAGCTCTTATGTAACTTCACGAGACAACTAAAAATAGACCGGAGATTAGTACAGACAATGTTTATAGTCAGAAAGCAGGAGAAGTCTTGCATAGTCTCCCTGTGACTGTGTTAAGAAATCTCTACATCTCATTGCAGGAACAGGAAAAAGTTCCCTTGGGAAACAAGTACCAACGTCTGTACAACATGTCGTGATAGTCACCTCTGATAAAACTATCCCTGTTTTACTGCCTGTGTTATGTCTGGTGCTGCTCTTTTTTCCACTTTCTTTCAGCTAGCATTTCTTAAACACAGGTTTGGGAACAAAAAAGGGTTTCAGGCCAGTTTCTGGTGGGTCTGCAAATTATGAAGACAACTGGAATATGGAACAACAGTACAGTACATGTCTTAAATACTGGGTCAAATGGTCCGTTAAGAGGAGCTACCAAAGCAGGAAGCATGAGATACACAAATAGATTTTAGTGTGCTTGAGTTAAATTCCCTCCGTTAATCTTCCTGGAAAAAGAGGAGCCTTCGCCATGGATGTCCAAAAACGCATAATTTTGTGAATTCTTCCTTCTAAAAATAACTGGCGGAGGTTGGGGTTTTAACCACAAAGTACATTTTGAGGTCTGAGCACTGTCTCTGCAGACTGTTCAGTTTGATCCTGTGAGAATCCTTTTGACTAGTTGTGATTTGGAGTGACCCCAAAGCTTCTAAATAACACGACTACTGCTCAGCCTTTCCAAACCCTGACAGACGAAGTGAGACAATAACATGTCAGTCACTGCGAGCTGCTGTTGAGAAGAATTTGCCCAAGTCCTCAGTACAAGACACAAGAGCATATGGAAGTAGGTCAGTGTATGTAAGAGGGAAATTTGAGAAGGTTTGTGATTCTGTGTGTTCATACAATCTTCGTATAAGCTTGAGGACACTGAAGGAGCTGAATTCAGACAGTAATGTAATCAAATGAGCACAAAGTTTGTTATAGTTATCGAAGGACACATGTAGAGTATCTCTCCCGTTGCGAGTCTTCAACGTTTCTTTGAAATACGTCATCATCTAGAAATTTCTGTTGTGGTTTTCCTTATGAAATCACAACTCAGCAGCCAGTCCAGTCCAGTTCAGTCCAAAAGGACACTTCTCTCATCTAAGTGCAAGCTCTCTCTGAATTTACTGAACTTTTGCCATCTTGCTTTTACTGTAAGGTTCAAAGGTGACCCTGCTGTAAGAGAATCGGTGACCTCTGGCACTTTTCCACTGCACGGCACCGGTTCAACTCTATTCAACTCTACTTGCTTTTGGTAGCAGGTACTTGTCACTGCAGATGTAGCAAATACTGTAGAAGTAAAGAGATGAAACTGGTGTTTTTTGACAACTGCTTTGAGACCAACATGGCAGAGATTCAGCTGTGTTGCTGCACGCTGATGTTGCCATTTAACATTCAATCAACTTTCACTTCTCATTGGTTTAAGTGCTTTGGATTCAACCGCCATGAAGTCATCACACAAACAATGGAGGATATCTAAGGGATGCTGTGCTTGACTCTCGATATGTTGGTATTTGCCACAGCAAGGAGACAAACTTGTTTCAGAGGAGGATGAAGGCACCGAGATTAAAGACTGTAGAAAGAATAGCAAAACACTGGTAATGCAATGATACTGATGGTTCTCTCTGAGCAGACAGTAATCTGCCTCAGCGGGCTTGGAACCTCAA
>JAPQRN010000019.1:2772563-2793606 GCA_037367275.1 Coranthus polyacanthus | reverse complement strand
GACAAAAGGGGAGGGGAGGTGGAAAGTGAGTTTAAAAAATCCAAAATGTCAACATTTAGAAGAGGTATTTGAAGAGGGACATTTTCACCAGATTGAGTCACCATGTGTGTCAGACTGCTCCTCTACATCCTGATTTTTTAAAAATATGCAGAGGATGAGTTGATTTCAAAGCTAATGATTATCATGATTGAATGTGAAAATTATGTCAAAAGAAGTCTTCATTCTATCAGATTGTCCTGATGAAACACTGCGTTTGCTACCTGTATGACTACCCCGCAGCCAAACTGTGTGGTGTATGCTTGACGTATGTAAAGGTCTGGAGAAGTGCCTAATGTCGTGACACACATATCTGGGAGGAAAATGTGTGGTTTGTGAGCACAATGGGCCCTGTGGCTGTATATGTTTTCACTTTACTTCCCACTAACTGTGGGTCTGCCTCTGTAGGAAAGCCCCGGGCGTTTCCTGAGAAAGGGAAGGCCTTTTCCGGCATTACATTTGAGTTAAGTGTACTAACACTCCTTTTAGCCTGAAGCGATTATTTATTTTCCTGAAAACAAATAGTAAAATAAATCATTCCAGAGTGCATGAAGCAATTATTCAATCCAATTATCTAATCCAACCAAACAGCTAATGTGCTTTCTTTACTCTGGTTGCGTTGTCTTGGGAAAAACTATTTTACACAAATGAAGTGTGATTCTGACATCAGCAATACATGGTTCAAATACATATGAGAATTAATCATGAAGTTAGTGTGAGCCGTAAATCCCATCATTAAACTGGAAATCCAAGGCAAAAGTATTCACAGGGTTGGATTTATTGTCAGTGGTGGAAGAATTCAGATCCTTTAAAGTGAAAATACTAATACACTGTGAAAATACTCTCCTACAAGTAAAGGTATGGACGTATTAACGGCAAAATCTACTTTTACTACTATATGTGATGGTTTTGTATTCACATTACTGCTGCATTAATGTGTATGTTGCATTCCACTGCTGTACATGTTTAAGGTATAAAGTCATCATATGTTTGTGGCATTACTGTCCTGTGACAATCATGTAAGTCAACCCTTCATGAGTTCAGACGAACGGGCCTGTTGTCAGCTTCGTGCATTTTCCTTCTAATCCTCTTCATCTATCTTAAGGAGGAGGAGAATCGTCTCAGTCCATAAAGGAACACCACATCCTTCAGTTTACCACAAACATTTCAAATCAGCGCATTTGGAGATACACGGTTTTCACCGGACGAGAAGGGAATGAAAAGAATATGAGAAGTAACTAAAGCTGTCAGGACAAATGTAGAGGAGTAAAAAGTAATATTTACCTCTGAGATCTAGTAGGAGTACAAGGTGACTTAAAATGGAAATAAACTACAAGTACCACCTTGAGTCAACGTTCTTAGTTAGATTCCAGCACTGCTCATCGTTTAACAGAGTCATGACCACAGAAACAGCCCTTAAACAAAGTACATTCCACTTCAACATGCGTTTTAAAATGTGCTAAATTATCAACTATGTGCAAAAAGTACAGTATAGCTCACAATGAAAGCACTATGTTATGTATCTAACAGCTTTATTCGAATTGAATGAATATACAGTAAATTAACAGCAGGAGTCGAATAAGTGATAATGTACTTTAGCTGACATTACCATTTCTGTGTGTGCAAGTCTGCAGGGTGGAGTACAGGCAATCTGTGTGTAACCAGACCAGACACATTCCCAGGTCACTTGTGGGTGTGTTACGTGATTGAAGCAGCACTAAATGAAAACACTGTCCATGTGCGTGACCGCCAACACTGTCTCTCACACACAGGGGGATTAAGAGTGGTAGAGGGGAGAATAAACGTTGACTCCACCAAAGATCACAGTTGTTACTGCTTTGCTCTGTGTCTCTAAAACGTCTCAGTTTCACAGTAAAAACAGTGAGGAAAAACTATTTGTGGAGTAAGGAAAATGTCCTGCAGCAGAATTTCATGTGAGATACTGATCCATGAAAGAAATTAAATCCTCAGAAATTTTCACCTGACTAATGGAACAGTTGTCTCTCTGTTCGCTGCAATATTCTAGAAAGTGTTTCATTCGCTGGAGCTTGGGCCCAAGAAATCAAAATTCAAGTTAAACAGTAAAGATAATTTACGCACGTAGACAAAAGTCTTAACATTGTAGGAGTAAGTGAAAAACTCAGACCTCCACTCAGTCATCCTGGCGCTAGACCAAGCGTAAAGCTACAGCAAATCAGCAGCAGTTGGCTTCTGGACAGTGGCTAAGGTCCAGCTAATACACAGAGTGGTAACTGGGCAGCAGAATGTGCTCAGTCAGAGTTGCTAAAACAAAATATTTACTGGAAGGTAATAACCCCCCCCCCCTTGGGCAATGACAATCTCAACCAGTTAACAAAAACACTGACAATTTACTGGACCCGCACGGATCATCAGCATAATCTGTGTTTTGGCTCTGGTGTTGAATATTTAGAAAGCTTGACGCGCTGATCCTTCCGGGGCTGCTTTTGAAAGTTTTACAATACTTCTTTTCACTGGTGAACAACAACGGCGTATAAAAGGCAAATCCCACTTGAGACCACTTCTAAATCCGAAGGGGAAGTGTGACTGAAAATACTTCCTGTTGATTTACAATAAATGTTTGTTATAACTCCCTGACACACATTTTACTCTGGAAAAGTTACTGGTTTATCACTAAACCCTGAAGTGTTCAACAGGGAATGAAGGGAAAAGAGAGGAGACCGAACATCTACGAGTAAATATTCATTTCTCAGATTTGTTTCTGTTCATCTCAGGTATAAACAAGATGTTCTCTGGTAGACTTGGCCACTGACTGCAACATGTCCAAATGTGCCACGCGGACTACAATGTATTCCAGTATGGATATTTTATCCCACCCGAAGTGCAGACACATGCAAGCGGCGACGGGTAACAAATAGCCGTTACTTGGTTTTATGGGATCCGGAGCCAAAAAGTTTGGATGCCACCTCCCTAACCTATGATACGGTGTCAGCTGCTGCTGTCTGGCACTGTGCTGACTCATGGACTTAATAATAACAACATAGGCAAAGGAACCTTGTGCTTTGGCGCCATATATGGCTCTTTTCCTGATGTGATAAACACTGTAAATTAGGGGTCGACGGATTATCAGCCTGGCCGATTATCAAATCCAATATTCAACAATTTTTACGATTATTAGTATTTTTTTTTTATCTGATCCCGTAAAATAAGAAAACTACTTTGGCTCTGATGCAGCTGCCTCTTTCTGTCTGTAGTCACCACTTGGGACAACTAATTGAGACACAAATTAAAGTTGACGTGCGTTTACTTTATAAAACTTTAAGGTGCCATTTTGTTTATTTATTTAGATTTAGATTTAGCTTTATAAGAAATGCAGCTGGAAGCTCGCTGCGCTTTTTGTTTGAAGACACTTTGAAAAGTCAACTTTTACTGCAAATGTGTATCTGTTCCAAACTCTGTTCCCGGGTCTCCTTGATCTCTAATGATCAGTATCGGGATTGGCCCTGAAGAAAAACATATCGGTCGACTCGACTGTAAATCTAATAATATTTTTTAAAAGATGATCATAAATCCTTCCATCCTTTCCAGTGACCTGATTAACATCTGATAGATCTCTTTGGTAATTGACTTGCGTGTATGAGCATGTTTATTATCAGTATTTGGTTGTCAAACACAACTCATCCCGAACGTGACCTTCACCAGGCTGTCACCTCATCGTCTCGAAAACTCTGGTGTGTAAACATCCTTGAGGTGAACATCAAACCCTGACCAGGAGTAATGACATCATGAATCAAGCAGGGCTGAGTAAAGAGGTGTCTGCTGAGCTAAAGCCTGCTGCTGAGTCCACTAGGGAGTGTGAGAGAGATAGGGAGTGGGTGCTGCAGTCTGTGACACAGGCGGTATTTCAGGGTAATGACTTCATGAATGAAGCTTGGCGGTGACAGCGGCAGATGCATGATGAAACCCATCCGGTCAACGTGCATGTTTAGGAGAGCTCGAGTTCCTGGATAGAGACGTAACCCATCTCCAAAGCGGAGTAAGATTTACCAGGCCTATTAGCCAGGTTTTAGAGACATACTGCGGACGCTTTTTTTACGCATTAAAGTTAATTACAAGATCTCATTCTTCAAAAAATATAATCACAAATCATTTTCTCTATCTTGTCAGTGAATGTTCTATAGCAGCAACATTTAGACAAACGGAATTAGCGTGGCTCCAGGTTTAATTTGTACAAAGTGCATCTGTCTAAGGCTACACAGACAGACAGAGAGCTTCGATGCCTTAAGAGCTGCATCTGCATCCAAAACAAGCACTTCCAAATTATGAAAACAGCATTCATACGATCTCGCACAACCCCCACAAAGGGAACATTACCTAATTACAAATCCAGGGTTGTTAAAAGTCCTTTAAAACAGAAGCTAATTGCTGCAAGAGAGGGTGATGTAAGCCGTAATTAGAAAGTGAGCAGTCTGTCATTAAGTCTCGCTAACGGCCACTCCTCGCTCCAGTAGCTAATTACTGGGGTGATCAAACACGCAGGAATCTTAATGAGTCAATGCTGGAATATAAAATTAATTAGTCTGTTTATTTATGCATAGATTGAGTTTTTGTGTACACTTATGCAGTGCAAACATGTGTACAAAGTCAAGTCTGACCTTGTGATTCTCTCACGTAGTTTGCCTCATTAGAATATGCTGTCTGGTTTTAATTACCCCTGAGATGTGGAGGTGTTTTTACTCTGCTTTTACTAGAGTCTGTTTCGCCCTTGACCAGCAGGGGGAGGTATCACTCTAGGAGGCAAATGCTGTTAAAAACCCCTGGAAGAGATGATCTGTCAAAGCCAAGGCCTGAGCTGTGTAAATAATTTATATTACACCAAATTTCAAACATGTGCACAATTAAAATGTTCACATTGAGTCTCACCCATCTGTGGGAATTTTGGGGGAAAGATATACTGAGATTTATTTCTCTCTTCCAGGGTGTCAGCTCTCTTATTCATCTTGAGTCATTCTGCCTCCACTGGGTTCTTCCGGGGCTTATTGTTGCAATGAAGCTTGATCGATTGAGAAGCTTTTAATGCAGTAATGAGCTCAAGCTGTTTAACGGAAGGACAATGCGTTTGTAATTGAAGCGGGAGTGTGAGAGCCAGGGGCAATCCCTCCAGATTAGCTAAGAATATGAATTAATGAGGAAGGATTAAGGTGACAGGTGGTTTTAATGTGCTTGCAGTGAGAAGTGGCCATGGAGCATTGGCAGTAAGGGAGTCTGCTCGGAATCAACACGTGTGATGTCCTGTCTTGTTTGTAGAACGGGGGGGGGGGGTCGAGTCCAGAGACGACCGAGGAATTAAAACAAGAGAATCTGCTGTGTCAAAGTGCGTCAGTGTTAAAGAAAAAAACAATGTCTCTGCACTGATTCACTCGCCACCGTGACTACAGATGGCGAATACATAGAAGATGCGCTCCGTGTACACACAACACGAACGTACTTTGAGGGCTTTCTGGGCTGGTTCACTGGAGCCGATGACGATAAGGCCTGGTCCCCCCATGCTGCAGAAGCTCTTCAGATGCAGCCCTTCCAGCACGGGCACAGTTGACACAGCATAGTCCTGCAAGACAAAAATGGTGATAAATAAGGTGATTAAAAGAAAAGGGAATATAATGAGCTTCATTATGTCAAGGCAGACCTGGGCAATATAATTTATGTCAGAGAAATCAAACACTTTTTACTGCCAAACTACTAAACTATATATTAGGAGTCTGGCTTTGCAAACAGACGTAAACTCTATCAACACTCATAATGTCATAACCTAATGCATAAACTATCACCTACCACACATGATAAAGCAGGTGCAATAGTCGCATCGGAGGATGTGTGATGTCAACTACGGCACACGAACTCAAACACCTCAGGTTGCAACCGTTTTGCAGCTTGATACAAAAGTAAAAATCTCAGTTCACATTTTCCAACTAATCTATGAGACGTCTGTCTGATATAACACAATGTATTCAGATTCAAGGGTTCATGGATACACAAAGTTTGTTGCTAGAAAGTGACATCCTTCTTGATTAGTTTGTCAAACATCTAAAGCAGGCCCTGCCCCTGCTAGTCGACAACCAAAACCTGGAAATGAGCGCTGAAAAGGAGAAACACACTGAAAGATTTTGTTGCAAAAAGGAAAGCAAGGTCGCTTCTTTGAAATTCTTTCAAAACAGGAAAGGATGATCATGACCTAAAACTCCATGGTGTCCTGCAATTGTTGCCACAACACGAGATAACATGACGTATTTGATTCATTTAAATCAGCACAACGAAGCTCGGAATGACGAGTGCAAAACTATTTTGAATGCCTTTTCCTTTGTTACACCATATGAGAGCGATTCAAGTCATCGGGTGAAGATTCCTGTATTTTTTTCTTCATATTATCAGTATCACACGCAGCAATGACCCATATCTACAGCTGTACAATACAATCTCCACTAGTCCTGACTGAAAAATCACATTGTCAACGTCACTGAGATATGAACATGCGTAAATACATTGAAAAAGACACCATGCGTTCACATTCAGCATGTGAACATGTCCCCAGCGGCTACCTTCAGACTAATGGCCGTCAGTGGTGGTGACTGAGAGGTTCACTTATTTATCGTCCAGTTTTGTTCGTTTGCTCCAAACAAATTGCCCTGAGTGCAGTTAATAAAGTCATTTGTATTGTACGGCAATATTGAACACATTTTCCTCATATTGTGCAGGTCTAATCCCCACGGAGACAAAAATTGAGTAGATTTTACAGAATTTTATTTTTTAGCAAAGATCTGTCATGATTAGATTTACTGTATTATCGCGCTGGTGGGTCGTAGAGCGCTGGATTACACAGGTGTGGTCGCTCAGTTGAATTCTTTCTTTATCTCACAATCTTTTCAGACCATAACAATGTACGACACCTCAATTCAGCTTCATTTATTGTTCTAATAAAAAAAAAGGAAAGAGCACTGTAGTGGTTTGTGCAGTATATCAGATGGGGACTCGGGTTGCCTTTAAAATAAAGTAGTGGTCACATCAAAACGATAATGTGAGCGACGCCACGGCTCACTGGGAGATTGGAGTAGTTGTACTGGAAGGAGCGTCACTGGAACCGGCGTTCTCTGGCCGCAGGATGTTTGAAGAGCAGGTGCCACATCATTAGAGGTGTTAAGATAAAATTCTATGTAAAACAATTGTATTATTCAACACAGGACCTTGACTTCAGATTGGAATTTCAAATGTCTTGGATATTTTACACCAGCGATCAAGGCAGCAGGTTCAGCATCTACAATGACAGATATATGGCCCTTTTGCAGCCAAGCTATTACATAAAAATGGCAGTAAAAACAAATCCTTGTTTGCGAGAATTAAAGTCTAGTCCATGTTTGTGATATTACAGCGCCCCCTTTTACCACTGAATATTTACTCTACTGGAGGAATTTTCCCATTTCAAGTTGATTAATTGACCTTTGATACAAAGCGATTTGACGGGAAGCCCTTAGAGAACTGCAATAAGCCAGAGTCGGGTCCAACATAGATTTGTAAACTTTAAAGTGATACTGAGCTTCAGTTTGAATTATGATAGGATATGAAACTTTAGGTTTATTTTCCAAGAACTTTCCTTCCTGAATCTATGCGAATATATTTATAGGACCATATAAATTCCCGTTTTTGCCACAAAAAACTTTTCCCAGTGATATCCATGTGTTTTCCTAATCACATAATATGTTTTGAATAGCTTTTTATAGCTCTTTGCTTCATAAAGCCTGTTAAGCATTGTATATATTTTCCATCGCTACACCATACTGTGAACAGTTTCCATTCCAAGTATATCGTAACACATTACAGCACAATATTTGTTCTTCTTGGAGAGCATCATTAGAGTGCTATGATTCACTGAGAATATTATTGTGGCTGAATAACAGAATACCACTTGGCAGAAAAAGCTTAAATGCCCCCATTGTTAATGTTATCCTGAACTCTTTCCTTGGCGGTTGTTTAGAAGACACAGAAGGACGACTGGGAATTATGTAATCGGAACTTTCTGCATCCCTTATCCATGAACAGGAAGTTTTGTTGCAGGGTAAAATTAGAAATGCAAGTCATACTTTTCTCCTTATCAGATAAGTCCTAAAGGAAATCAAAGGAGAGACAGAGTACCTTTTCATCTGCACTAACAAGTTGTTACACTGCCACGCTGTGACTGAAAAACACCTTATTAACTAACCTGAAGGCACTGCAGTCGAAATTTCCCGACTGCAAAAAGCCAGAGCGTAGTCCATGTGTATCTCTTGTTGATGCAAATTGGCGTCAACACCTCTTGCTACAGAAGAGGAAAAGTGATTTGGCCTTCCTTGACATTACTTCCCGAACAAACTGTTTTCATCAGCAGTACAATCGACTCTGACCTCTGCAAGCACCATAAAGGGAAGAACGTCAACATCTGTATGCAGTTGTTGAGTCCTAAACAAGCCTGGCATCAAAATGACACCTAATTTGATAATGAGGGGAAAAAATAACAGAGATAAGAGCATCAATCTGATAAAAAATGGAAAAAACAACAATGGACGCTCAAGTGATTTTTCCTAGTGTCATTTGTAAGAGACGCATCATTAAGACCCGACTTATCAAAGATAACAAAAAACACGCAGGAATCCATAATGAGGCATCCAAATCAGATACAGATGGGAAGATGGATCAGTCAGGTTACTGTAATGTGTTGAACTCCTGATGCCATGAACTGAGTATGAACTTGTGAGTTGGCCAGGTTCTCTCTCTTGTTGCGGCCTCTTAGTGCAAATCCGGAAAAGATACACATAAGTCTGCAGAATCAAACTTTCTTTTTCTTTTTTTACATTACAAAAACAGTAAACAAGATTGATAAGATCGGTCTGTGTTTGCGACCCACGCTGAGACTCTGTTTGAAGGCTGCATGCTTAAATCCTCCCTGCTTCTCTCAAAATGTTGTTTTAGTGATGTTTGGGATATTTTGCAGAACATTTCCTTTGGATCTGCGTGTCATGCGAGAGTGGATAATGGGAAGCTCAGTTGTGGCTATCAAGGTCAGGCCACAGAGCATGGGGGATTTGTCAGAAAGGAAAATATGGTGGAATCGTTTGAAAGTCCCACATTTTGAAATCAACAAGGATGAGAAGAGTCGACGCTGTTACACAACAATGTTAATGTTGCTTTTATTTAAAGATAAAGCTGGTTGTTGTTGTGAACAAATCAAATGAAAAGAGTCAGATTAAGGAAGTTTTAGTAACTTTAGGACTTTTCTACCGTGTTTGATGCTCTCAACCCCAAGTAAATCTTTAAATATGAGTCATAAATACATAAAAATACAAACAGATCCATTATGGAGTCAGCTGGGTACTGCATTTTGACCATCAGATGGAAACAGTACATTTCTCAGAAGCTATTTTCAGCTACAGATCAAGAATGCTAATTGCTATTCCAGCAACACGACACAGAACACATGTGACAAACTACAGCGTCTAATTAAACTGAGATTGGAAAAAGTGAGAATAAAACAATATGAAATACCCCCAGACTTATCCTTTAACGGTCTGATGCGAATGATCATCTGACAGGAGTTTGAAGAAGAGCAAGTCAGTGATTATGTTAAATTAAAGACAGGAAGACAGGAGTCATAAAAGTTTTATTTGCAACTCTCAGGCTGTAAATTAAAAAGATCTTGTTAGAGGCTAAAAAAGAAGAACGAAAAAAATCTGTTATCAAATCAGAATGTTGAAAAGGTAAGCCCACAGTCAAATCAGTTCTTATTTACAGGGTAGAAAATGCAGATTACGCTTTAGATGCAATTTTTTAAATAGTTGTTTATAGTGTTTATATGAACTAGTTTACATTACTGTATTGTTTACATTGCATATTTGAGTTATTAACGGCAAATAAGAACTTTGAGAAGTGCTACACATCACTGGCCATATGTAAGTACTGCAGTGATTAACATTGAGGCTGAATTGATTAATTAATAATATTAGTACAGGGAGAAATTGTCATTAAAAAACTCACGAGGGAGGTGTTGAGATCAGTTTCCCATTGCAATCAGTCATCATCTGCTTGTTAATTAATGTACACAGAAGTGGCGGAGGTGTGCAACAATGGCTGATTAAAAGTGCCTCTAAGCCAGCTGAGGCCTGCGCCCCGGCACTAACATCTAATTACCACCGGGACGCTTCAAAGCTACACCGATCAATACCGACAGGATGCTCCATCACAGTAGCTGCAGTTACATCGACGACGTCTCCTCAACCTGAATCAAATCATTCTGATTGAATATTCAACCTTTACATGGATGTAGGACTGGGCGACACGGGCTAAAATGTTCAATTCTAAAAATGTTCCTCTCAGGGTTTATTTTGTTTACATGGTCCAATAAAACACAACACGTTTCCAAGTTTCATTTGACTCAGGAATGGTTTGATGTTGAACAAACATTTTTATCGTTTTAATTGTTTTGCATGTTCTATCTCTAGATTTATGAAATGTTCTGACTGTAAAAAAAAAGGTTAAAACCACAAATATCCATCTGGTTTCATCAATTCTGAGTCAAAAATCAGCCTTGAAGCTTGAAAGAAATACTGCTGTAACATTTTTTTGCCCGTATCGCCCAGCCTCATTGTTTTGAGCCTTTCAACCACGTTCAACAATCTTTAAAGAAACAAAACAAACTGTTTAGTTATGTTTTGCTGCGTTTGCCACGTTTCTGTCCCTCCTGGAACTTTGTCATGTAGCCAAATGTTACCCCCACATGGTGCAAAATTAACAGAAAGAAGATATTTATTTCAACCGCAGAAAAGTATCGGATAAAAGTTTTGGCATGATTTTTGTGTCCAAAGGTCAAAGATCACTGTGACTCCATGTTCGCCCATTCTTATGACCATGATATCTCAGGATCGCCTTGAGGGACTTTTTCCTCTAATTTGGCACAAACTTTCGCCTGGACTCAAGGATAAACTGATTCGATTTTGGTGAGCAAAGGACATACATCAAGGTCATTGTAACCTCACAAAACACATTTACTGCCAGTAATTGAGAGAGCGGCATAAAGAGATTATGATGCAAGGAGAGCGGATGAATTTGATTGAACTTGTGGTTCTTGGTTTCTTTACTTTTAGAGCCGATATATACAGTCTACGGCTGCCATATCCCCTCATAACAACTGAATAGTTTACTCTATTCACTGTCAATGTATGTAATCTGATAGACGGTGAGGCACTACAGAGTGGAGGCAGAGAAAGGAAGGAATGAAGGGCGAGGTGGATGGATGATACAGTGGTTGTAATAGATGGAAAGGAAGGGGGCGTGACGGGTGGGGATGGAGTCTGAGGCAGAGATGGATGCAGAGTGAAATGGAATTAGAGCGACAGAGGGGTGGAACTGAACGAAAACAGCAAGATGAATGGAGTGATGATGCTGTTATCTTCCAACTCTAAAGCTTTTATGATTGATAACATATTTATCTTTTCTGCTTTTGTTAGTTTGCAATGTTGCCTCTTTTACATCAAGGGTGCATTTGGGGACCATTTACAAAAGATAAAGAAAGCAGAGCAGAGTTTGCAGACGTGTACCCTGTATTTCTAGTCAGATTCTCATCGCTCGTGAACGTGAGTAAAGTGTTAAAGACCCCCTTCAGTCACGTTATGTATCATCACATCACATGTTTAAAAAAACGTTAAAGGGACTCAGCCCTTGTAAAAGTTGCGTTGGAGATCATATTTGACTCCAAAACGTTTATGACATAAATCCTACCGGTAAGACGGCCCCTCAAATTCAGATATTTAGTGAGAAGAAAAACTTTCTCCCTTTAGCAGATGAATTTCAGAATGTCCTCAAACTGCACAGACATCATTCTGTATAATGAAGGTCAAAGATTACAGTGAGAAAAAAGAAGGCAGCCTTAGGAATATTCAATGTTGCATTAGTTTTGAATAGTTTTCCAGCAAGGTAGCTTTACCTTGACTGAAGTTTTTGCTTCTAATTTGGCATATTTTAACAACAGTGCACTATTTGAACTTACCTTGAAGGCATCTGCTAGAATCTCTGCTCCTCTCTGATTGGTCCGTTTGGACAGGCCCACAAAAAACTCTCGACCTGAGTAAAGAATCAGATCAGCAGCTGTAAAGCCAATATCTGTAAGCATAGGACTGGGTGATAAAATGATTCTGATAATCCTCATTAGATCATTTTCAACAGTATCGACACAACAGATGTTCGATGTGCGTTCAGTATACCCAGAAGTCAGGTCAGCAATACGTCGGTGTAGCATAAATAACCCACGAAGAAGAAGAAAGACAGAAAGTTGTATTTGTTACAGGCTCAGTGGCTGATTGTGGTAATTTATTAGTGCCTGAGATATAAATGTTTCTCATAACATTGTTTTTGGCCATATCGCCCAGGCCCTAGCATGCATACAGCATCTGCACAGTTGTATTTGAAAGTTTACAGTGGTAAAGTCTAAAAATTTAATTCACAAGCCTGTAGAGCTACAGTAGCCAGGTTGTCAGTGAAGTGTGCCATGTATGTGCTTTCTGCATGGCTGTGAGAAAGGCCCGCTGTGGTCAGTGTGGTGGGGCACGAACAGACAGAGCCCTGAATGCCTGGCGAGGCTGCTGCAGTACATCGAGTCCAGGGATGGGCTTCTAATGTAGCTGCTGAGCCTTTACAAAATGAGCCGTTAGCCGGGGCCCTGCCAACAGGAAATGTTTCTAGCCCTGCCATGTGAAACCGATTTCAGCTGGAAGGAACGAGAGCACACAGTCAGTGTCTAGAAACCCAATTAAGTGTACTATGCTTTTTCCTAGTATCCTGTGCAGTGTAGAAGAAACTGACCCACATTTTAACTCACCACATGACTGTAACAAAATGTACAGAGGATCTAATAAAGACCACCGTGCTTTTGATTCACTGGCTTCATCGATTTTTAATAACCTACGCCAGAACCTGGATTCCTGCTGATTTCATTTGACCATACACGATGATAAACAGCGTTAAGAATATTTTTTTGGGGGAAAACTTTGCGTAGTGCGCTGAGGCAACAGGTCACAGAGGTTGCTTCGTGGAAGGTTATGTGGAGAATCCAAAACACAGAAGTGTACCTACAGCCACGCAATAGTCTGCACGCTTGAACTGTCTATGAGCTGAGACAGCAGAAAGATCATGCTCTACTTCCTCTACACTTATACGTAAGTACATTATGTACAGAATGTCACAGTAATCAGATTTCTCCCTGACAGTTTTTAAGCACATTAAGTAAGCAGTATCACCTAACATGATATCTTGACGTGCAAAATCATGGACGAGAAGTAAACCGCAACGCAAAGCATCCCGTTAAACGACTTTAACAGACTTCTAGGGAAAAAGTTTGCTAAAGTGGATGCATTTCTGCTGCGTTCATTTATAGACTCATCCTTCGAGGTTTCGGGTTCGCTGCTCACAAGCTTTTGTACAGAATGTGTTTTTGTACAGCATTCTTCCTAAAGCATGCTCTGACGGAAATCAAACAAGCATGCAAGGTTACAAAAGTAGTCGCAACAGTTTCATGCTGTTGAAAGTTTACGTGCACACTATTATTCCAAATATGACAGGATTCCAATGTAGGCCTTTTTCCAAATGTAGCATTTTAAGCTTATTTTAGCTTTAGGAACGCTCTTTGGATATGTATACACAGCAAATTCAGAATGTGGATCTCAACTGGGGCGCTGGCCTCTTGCCTGTGCGTTGTACACAAACCAACCAGCCAACGGTTTGTAAGGCTGGGACAAAAGAAAAGTTCACATGACTGGTCAGAAGGAGAAACTCGGCTACTTTTAAACATTATGAAAAATTTGGATATCAACAGCGACCTGTTCAAGAAGGTGGCTGAAGGCATCGTAGTATGCACAGCTGCATGTAAACAGGAATACTGGTGGAATATTCATTTTCACCATCCGTGTTCATAGCTTAGTAGTATTAGCTTTTTTGGAATAAGGGCAAAAACCAGGATATTGTGGATAAATGTAGTCAAAATCCACATCCATGTGACATTGTGAACTGGGGTTTGAATTAAGATAGGGATGAACCTTAAATAACATGAAATATGGCCTTTCCCTTTGCATCACCCTAAGGTCAAGCCTCCCTCATGATATAGTTGCCTTTTCTGTTTTTTTTTTCCCCACTTTTGGGAGGATTGGCGACGACGATTGATGGCAGGGTTTAAGGTTTAAAGACTTTGATTAAGTGGACAGTGTGTCCTACCTGTAAAAAGCACATCTCCTCCATCCAGCGTGGCATTCTCATCAGTCATCTCAACAATGTTCAGATTCAACTCCTTCAGAGCTCCCTTCATTGCCTCCGTCTGGAACAAGCACAAAAACACACACACACATAAAAACACTTCAAACATCTGCTGATGTTAAACAAAAGGCTGAACTGTGATGACGTACAGTAAGCTCTAGTTCATCAGCATTTCCTATCTTCAGGAATATGACTATACAGTGCAGTTCTAATCAGACATCTGTAAACAAGACGACGAAATCAGTATAAAGGCTTTTACTGGATTTCTGTAAGGCACAGGACTCAGCAGCCTAGGTTTCTCTGATTGAGGGCAATGAAACAAAACCTTTTCCCTCAAACAGGTTGCGATGACATCATTTTAATGAGCCATGAAATGATGTCATTTTGGAGGAAGTGTGTTAAAAACTTTACAAGAAAGTGGCTCCAGAAAGTAGGTATTCTGAAGGACTAAGACAAACTCTAAGAATGCCTCTTCCCGTCCACATGTTCTGGGTCAACAGCCATTCATATGTCTACATCAAGCAAGTAAAAGGATGGGTAGGGGCAGGATAATATTAGCATTATGAAACCCGGTGATGGAAAATCAGGGAAATCGTTTCACCTGCATGTCATCTTTTCTGCTCTCCTGTCTGACCGCCCAGTTTGATTTTACTGTCCTGTTTTGGGGTTCCTGCGGGAGCAGTTTCCAAGTCCAGTCATGTTAGCAAGAGCATCAGTGTTTCCACAAGCCCTATCTCACCATGACCTCAGCCCGCTCACTGTGCTTTTTGGCCAACACAATGCCTCTGCTTCTCCTCATTTATGGAATGCCGGACCATGAGGTCATACAGGTAGACTGCCATACACTTCCCAGATAACACGAGAGAGGCCTGAAGGCACACAGATATCCTTTTCTGCTACACTCCAAAGTATTTATGGACGTATAAATACATACACACTAAATCTTGATTATATTTAATAAGTAAATGGTTAGCTTTACAGCTAATTGAGAATATGGCTGTCTCTTTAAATGGCCTTTTGAACCAGTGGCTCAGAACCAGAATGGCATCTTTCCAATTTGTTCACTTTCGAGAAGTAAAAACACTGGAATCCCACAGAATAATCAAACTTTCCTCCTCCATGTTTCATCTTCACTGTAGGGATTCTGCTCATCTTTCTGCTTCTGTAATGAGGAAGAACACAGTGTCCTTCCAAGTTACTGGGTCTATAAATTCATTAGTGGTTTTGTTAAACCCGTTCTGACAGCCATAGCATGCGGCATATTAAGTAGAAGTAACAGTTAATCCCTCTCTTTTTTTTTTTATTTATGCAAAGAAAGGCAAGCGGGGCACTGCCAGGCAACACTCTGGTTTTCATTTAGTTAGGTTTGTGGACATGTTGGGTGGCAAGTACAAGATTGAGTCCGTTTTTGAGAAAGTCCTTTATCACTTTATTTGGATAGTGCATATACAGAATGTTTACAGAATATTAAGCAGTTTATTTGTTGAGATTCAACAATATATCTGTTTCACTTTGTCTGAATCGTCACATATACTCATAACATCACTCTTTCATACTTATTTTCTAATTATTAGAAGAATATTCAATATTTTTTGATTTAACACTGCCCTGTCTCCACCTCCATCTTTATCAGCCACTGCTTATTCTTTGCTTTTTCTTCATTTGACCCCATTGGAGCCTCTACTATCACACTTGTCTGCCCAGGAATCTGCCAGACCGCATGAAGCCCTTTACCTCAGCTCTGTGGCATTTCCTCTGACATCACTGGAGGTGATGTGACCTAAAGGGTGCCGAGGGCTCCCAACCATCACCGTGTGAAACAGAATGATCCCTAAACATAGACAACAGCCTGTCCTGTGTGCTGGCTGTACATGTGTGGTCTTTCCACATGGACCCCAAAACGGTCGCAGAGGTGCCAGTATAGAGCTACAATACACGTATTAGTACCATGTCAACAAACATTACTAGTAACCTTTACAAGCAATACAATATAGGTGACAAATACAGACATTAGGACCACAGAGAACCAGGTGGTTTCTCTACTAGAAGACTGCGAGTAGTGATGGAATGGTTTTTGTTTATGCATTTTTTTGCTTCATTGGTCTTTTATGGCTTTAACCTACATTTTACCACGTATTTGTTTGGCCTGATTCTACCCAGGTCGTCACATACTGTAATGTCCTGTAAGGTGTAAATCCCATGTCCGTGAAGGCCACGGCTCTTGTTAAAGTAAAACAAAGAGAAAAATACAAACTGCATGATGAGATGCATCCGGTTAGCTTGAGTGTCCTACTTGCTTTATTCTAATATTCTGAGACGGCGTGAAATCACAAATAGGGCTTTAATTTACACATCTGCTGTTTCAACATTCTGGAAACGTGTGAATATATTTACAGAGTAAACAAAAGCAACTGTCCTGCATTAAACATTAAACAAAACAACATTAAACATTAAGACAACTAAAACATTTACACCTATAGCTTCTTTTGCATTCTAATTCTAATCTTTTGAGATGCACTTGTATAGGCTACGGAGTTTAAAGAATCCTCAGTTGGCACCAGGATGCCTGACATGAGCCAACAGAGCCTTCCTGACACCATGAAACCTTCACCTGCCTGCATTCTTTATGGCACGTGTTGACTCTGCCATCAGCATGTCATAGCAGCAACAGACTCATTGGAGCGGATAACCTAGATATACGTTTACATATTTGGAAAGAGTGAAACCTGAGTGCAACTTCATACTTCTGCTCCACTGCATCTCAGAACCAGACATTAAATATTTTACTCTGACAATGGTCTGACAGCTTTAATTACCAGTTAGTTTTCAGATGATCATTTTTCATACCCTTCCTATTCAGTGCAATCCACGCATCTCCAAATGTACTGATTTTGAATGTTTCTGATAAACTTAAGGACTAAGTGTTCGTTTATGGGTTGAGAGAATTCTCCTACTTAAAACCCTTCTGGGATTCGCTAGAAAATGCACTGTCACAAAGCAGAAAACAGGTCTTTTTGAGCTCATAAAAAGTAGACTTTTATAGATGAGTGCTTCTCACAGGACAGCGACGCTACAAATGTGATCGTTTTATAGAATATGATGCATTGTTCCAGATTAAACTACCCAGCTGTATATAAAGTAGTTTAAATGAGATAAAGCTTAAACATCTACAACAGTAAAAATGTAACAAACACATGAATGCAGCAGTAACATGAATCAAAAACATCACAAACCACTGACACTGGGATCATTTTACTGCACAATGGCTTTTACTTTTAATATTACGTTCAAAGTAAAAAGTACATTTTTCACTAAAGTAAGGTTTTGAATGCAGAACCTTGACTTGTTGTGGAGTATTTTCTTAGTGCCTTTACTTAAGGATCTTAATATGTTTTCCGACATTGCGTGAATATATCATCTGTATAAGTCACGTTATTCTCCAGCTACCCACACGTAAATCTCCAACTACAGCAGATTCATCTTAAAGATAATATTCCTCAGCTCTTCCTGTGCTTCGTGTTGCATTTACAGAAAAATTAATCATCCAATCATTAAGGTAGGCAGTTTTGTCAATGCTTCTACCTTAACTGTGGTGCTGCTAATGATCTTTGGTACAAATGATGACAAACCCCAAAAACCAATATTCTATGAAGAAGCAGTTATCACCAGCAGGTGCTGACATATCCAGCTCCTACGAAGTAGTCCCTTTTTTTAAAAGGTCCTTTTTTTTAGCCATACTCAGTAACCGTCTTTCTGCTCCGGCTTCACTCTTCTCCTGTACTCTCTCTTTCTTTGTCTTTCACATTCCCTCTATTCTATCTCGACCCTCGTGGCAGGGTCAAGAATGCTCCTACAGTGGCTTCCCATGGAGAGTGGCCTATTATCTCTCACTGTGAGGGACATCCAATACCCCTCCCTGCATAGGTGCCAACTCACTTTGCCAGCACCTTCTCCTCTCCCTTTAACCCTCCTGTGCTCCTCTCCCCTCTCTCCTCTTTCCTCCTTTTCCCCTGAGTGCTTGGCCAGGCGACATGCTGCTAGCCAGCACCCTGTTTTGAATGAAAAAGGCCTTTTAAAATTCATTAGGGGCTGAAGGCTCTGAGGGCCAGTCGGTCTGCCTGCCACATTCCTGCCGTTCCAGCACAGGACAGGGGAGACGGAGCAGAGAGAACAGCCTTTTATTTGGAGCTTTTTATGGACCCCTTCTCCTTTCTCTCGCCCCTGGTACCCGTGGATATCGCATTCTGCTAAAAAGGACCATCAGTCTGATAGAGCAGGGTGCATTTGGAGAGGGAATAGAGCACACAACAATAGCATTCCTGAAGGTCATCCTAGCCTCACAACACCAGGCAACACAGTCCCACGCTTCGAAATAATGGGGATACAGCATTCCTGTGAGCCTCACAAGCAAGGAGGTTAACTTCTTTTAATGACAGTTACCAGCAATAATCTGTGAATATATGTCAAAAGTGTCAGCGCCAATAAAGTTGAAGCTTTTCTTTACCCTTATTTTAAGACAATAAATCTGAACTTAACAGGAAGCAAAACATAATGACTGTCAGGATAAAATAAACAATATTCTGATCCAAATTGTGACTGGAAAGACTGAGGCTTGTGCGTCATAACTGAAGCTTTGGCTGGACATCCGGGACACAGATGATGATCGTAACAGATAGCAGAGGGCTAATACAGTGGAGAGTTCAAAGACCAGTGGAATACAGAATGGGAATAATGACTGCATTTCAGGGCAATCAACCAAGTGGAATTTAAAAGAAATGCACAGACCTCATTAGCTATCCAAAGACTAGGTGGATAAGGCTATCTGAACCTTTCAGGTATTAAGACTCTGATGTCATGGAGGACAAGCATCGTTTGTTGAGGGGACTAAGTCCGGTTAAATGGCTCTATTCGATTTGTCCAGAGTTTGTGGTGCTTCTCTAGAATGAGTGCCTGAAGGCTTAAATTAATAGCAGCCATGGGAGAGAAAATTTACAGAAGCTATAATGGGATTCTGACTGTATTACTGTTGCAATTGCAAAATTTGTACACCAACCCAAACCAAAATGCTAAAATTAAATTTTGCCATTGTACATTTCCGCAAACCAAACATACATCGAATGTCAACGTTTCTGAAACACAAACACATGTTATATCAACATTTACAGGTACACGTATATCAACGTGTGATGGAGTCAAAAAAGAATTTAGATATTATGGCAGTTCATGATGTATTTTTGTAAGTTTGAGTCCTGGGGAAATGCCAAATTTTTCTTTTGGGTTTCGAGTTGAAACGCACTTTATGTGTTGCTCACAAAGATACACAACAACGTATACACTCCCACAGGATTGCATACACAAATCTGAGAATGTGAAGCTGTGACATGAAAGTAACGACTAGTAAGTACTTTCCTGGCATTTTTTGCAGCAACGGTAGTCACAAAGAACTCATAAAGCGCACATACATTAGTCACAAAGGTGCATGCGTACATGGAAAAATGGGCCCAGCTTGATGCTGTCATGGTCGTGAAGCGATACATTCCTGAAGGGAACTAGCAGCTAGGGTTCACACTGTCACAGCCTGTGACGAAAGTATGAAATGACAACAACTCATTTAGTAGCAGCCAAGAGAAAACAAACTCTCCATAGCCTATCCTTGCGTTATGCAAACAAATCCTTGGTGTATGTTGGAACATACCTGTGGTTAACCAAGCCATGACATTCCCCCTTCTCTTGCAATCCCCCCATCAGCTTTAGGATTACATAAATGTTGAGAAGTAGGTCAATGTGAAGGCGTGCACAGTTAACAGTAGCAGATCTGGAGACCCTTGCACCACGTAGACCACAAGAAGCTGGCCGTCTGCCTCGGTAAAAGAGCTGTTTCAGCCAAACCCTCTGCACTGTCAGACTCCTTACACTTAGGGCTCCCAGGATATCAGGGCACCAAGGAGGGAAATGCTACACTATAGTCTTGCTTGGACACATTTAAGGCCATCTGAACTGTTAGAGATAGCAGCAGGGCCAGGATTACACAAATCATTTAAAAAGAAAGAATGAGAACAAAGAGTGGAGAAAAGTATGCCTCTAATTGTTAAATGGGGTGTCTTTGGCTTTGTAAAAGCATAAGGTCTTTGTGAGGGATAATTACTTTTTGGAGAGCTCTTTTACTTGTACGTTATTATACATAAAAGTGTGTGTGACTGACTTTGCGGAGACACAAAAGTAAAAGACTTCTCCATAATTAGTTTTCTATTATTGCTCTAATGTGTGTTCATTATCTACTCATTTTATTATTTTTAGATAGAAAACTGAAATTGAAAGAGAACACAACAATTATAGTCATTATAAATCAATGATTATGGGTCCCAATGTGGATGCTGGGCTGTCTACCAAGAAGCAGAAGTTCTGTAGCTTGAACCAAATGTTATTATGCAAAACAATCTCTATCACAATGAGACCTCCGGGATCTGAATTCTGTTTTCCAAATTAATCCTAGAACTGAGATGAACATAGAGCCTAACTTCAATGATTCACAGTTCCCTTTTGATAACAACCTACAAGCCATTACACAGATTCTCAGAAATGATTACAGACTAAAGTACAGACTAGAGTACATCAGTGTTAGATAACACTCTTAACCTGTCGAATCATCTGATGAAAACAGGAACAGAAACCTGCATATTCTTAAACGGGGCCGAATGCATCAAAG
>JAPQRN010000019.1:2744816-2756582 GCA_037367275.1 Coranthus polyacanthus | reverse complement strand
TGGAGCACAGTGGGAATGTCTCACAGGCTCCCGGTGTGTGTGTGTGTGTGTGTGTGTGTGTGTGTGTGTGTGTGTGTCTGGGACAGGTGTGCTTCATGGGATAGAACAATCCTTGTTATTGCCCAGCCAGCTTTTTATTACCACCTTGTTCTGAGCCACTCACAAGCAGACACTGGTAAACAGGTAGAGGAGAACAACCATCAATCATTCTGTGCACTGAGAACTGGCTGATGCCAATTACACACACACACACAAAAACCAGCAACACAAAGAGCAGCGTGTATTTTTGGAGGACAATCCTATTTTTCCAGGCATGTTTCTGTCATTATCATTCCTGAAGTAGCTCATGTTTGAAGTCAGCGGGCCGTAGAACAGCACAGTGCTCGCTCTGCACCGAGTGGGATGGATATGCAGAGATGATGGGGAAAGCAGGTGCTGTGATTGGGGCTAAGATGGTGCTGCAGAGGGAGGGGAAAGAAGGGGGAAAAAAAGAGAAAGAAGGAGAAAAATAAAAAGGAGAAAGGAGGTGGTATCAACAAAGGCAGTGAGAGTTTTCTGACCTTATTTCCTTGAATAGACCCCCCACTCCATCCGATTACTTTTCTTTTCCCTTTGCTGTCTGAACAGTTAAGTGCAGTATCACGCCCCTGGCCTGTCTCTGCATCTGTCTTTTGGTCTGTGGCCTGTCTCATAGTGAGTAGTAGACATGAGTTGAAAACACAAGCTGTTTTCCTACAGAGAAAGTAGCCTTACGTGCTCCTCTACAGTATGCACAGTAGGTATAACCACATACTGTTTACAGTGACAGGCCAGGGCTGCTGTAATGGAAATGTCATTATAATCCACGTGTGCTACTTTAGATCTTTAGACTGTTCCACTATCATCCATCCATATCTGATTACTGTTGTCGTGCATCACTGTGCAAATGGTAAACAATGATGATAATTTAAGGGTGCTCAACACTTTATGTCTAAGGCTGAATTGGCGTTCTTTTATTAAAGATTTATTTTTTGTTTTCTTTGCTTTATTTGGATGGACATAACGTGACGATAGACAGGAACGGCAGAGGAGAGAGAGGAGAGGATGACATAAGGCAAAGTGCCCAAACTGGATCAAACTCCAGGCTGCTGCCTCAGATGGTACGTGTTCTACCAGGGGAGCTACTGGGAAGCTGCTGCATGGGTGGTTCTAGAAATGTTCCACGTGACTCTGTGGAGATCCGTCATTTGTCTGTGTGGACTTGAAAGTCATCTCAGTTCTGTGCTGTCTGACCCGTACACATACGCAAGAAGGTTGCAATAAAATGCCCTGAAGACATTCCGCGTGTTGTGAATTTTTTCATCACGGAAATTCTCAAATAAAAGAACTGGCTCAAAATTCTTTTCGTGTGTGATGGGCGCTGATCCGAAAATAGCAAATACTAGTAAAATGGAAATGCCAGCAATTGCGATTCATTATGTAATACTTTTTAAGTTTACGTTTCCGTGTTAGGCTTTTTAAAAATACACAGACAGTTATTTCCTCAATTAAGTGTTTAGTCCAAAAAAAAAAAAGAAAGATATTGACTGACTCACACAAAACAAAAAGGAGCAGATCCTCACTCACTTGTGAAATTGCTGCAGATCATCTACTTTTTTGATTGACTACTCGATTAAATCCTGCAGCTCAGTGTTCCCAGATCTCAGCAATTCATTTATAAAGTATACGATTATCATTACTGGTAGTAATCATGCCAAAACGACCAAAATAAAACCCCAGTTCTAACATTTAAATGCAAAATCATCTCTAATTTACATTCTTGCGCTCAATTTGCTTGCGGGTTGTTCATTTAATTTTTTTAGGCTAATTTTAAAAGGCTCGACATCTGTAAATATGCAAAACATCTTTTGTTTTTCAACATAAGATAAGTCTCTGTATTGTTCAAAAAGGATATAAAAGTGACGCTTTCTCCTGTGTGAATTCAGCAGATACAGAACAGAAAAGGTGAGCTGAGGTCTTGCTGACTCAGCTCAGACTGCTCATCATGTGTAGGCAGTAGCAGAAGTAGAGACTATGTGAGGAAAGGGATATTTAGTCTGCTCTCGGTGTCTTCCAGCAGATCTGGGGCTGATGTCATCTTCCTCGTAGACAGTAGACTGCAGAAACAAAGTGTGGGTGAAGGAAAGGACAAGAAAAGAGAGAAAGGAGGGGTGAGGAAGACGACGGCGGTCAGGGTTAGGGTTAGTCGCAGAGGTCAGAAGGGGAAGACTGATGTTACCTGATGGTTCAGTGGATAAGCCTTCCATGACCTCTGCTACAGGAGAAGAACTATTTAAAGTAGATGACAGCATGTTAAAAAAACGTGCTGGTGCGTGCTTTTGTGAGTGCGTTTGGGAAAGTGAGTGAGCGTGTCGAAGGCTGATGTAATGCCTGACCTAAGTTTACAGCTCAGATAAGCATTTTAAGAGAGGACGTTTGACAAGAAAGGCATAACGGAGACCCTCCGAGCACAATGTTATGACTCTCACTCATATATTTAGACTACAAGTGGGCGATATGGCCAAAAATATCATCGCAATAATACACACTTTCATACCAGTCAATGTCAATAATTATCAATCATGATTCATGTCAAAGTCATTATTTCTTTCAGGTTTAAATTGTTGATTTTTGGCCCCGAGTGAAAGTTGAAGAAGCCACACGGTTACTTGTGGTTTTAAATTATTTGTAAAAGACAGAAAAAAACCTGTAAAAGGACATACATACCATAAGAACTACATAAAACAAACTGAAAAAGACGATGATTTAACATACGCTGGCTTTCACAACATTACATCGAGATAAAGAAAATGAGCACAATCTGAGACGAAAACATGTGAAAGATGGGTCATTTGTGGTTTTAAACTCTTCCTTTTGGTCAGAACTGTAATTATAATGATAAAATGTTCCTTCAACATAAAAATATATGATATATATATATAAAATATATTAATATTATTAAATAAAACAATAAAACCTTTTATAGGTGCTTTAGCTGACAATGTAAACAAAATAAACCCTAAAGACAAAAGACAAATGTATTTCACAGTAATGATGTGTATTGAGATATAAAAATATAGCGCAATAACGATAATTATCATTTTATCACCCAGCCCCAGTTTAGACTTTTAAAAAAAAATTTTAAAAGCCAATAAAAACATCAGAAGTTGTTAAATGATAGACCAAGAATAAAGATATGTCACTCTGTGTGAAAAACTGCTTTTCTCTCTGGATCGCTGCGACCAGAGGAGTTCATCACTGTCCTCCTTCTCATCTCAACTCACTCTACAGTGAGAGAAGGTCAAATCTATTAACATCTGAGTAAATAAGATGATCGTTTACATCTCTGAGTGCTGAAACCTCAATTACAGAAAATGTCAGAACAAGCAGCACAACACTGCTTGTTCTCATTTAGTATTCATGAAAGCAAAGGTTTTCGTGGCACCAAACCAGTTCAAGTCAAACATTTTACCCTCCTCGCTATTCGTAGTGGATTCGTACAATGAATACTGAATGATGGGGCAAAGTCACTTTAGGGGTTTTAATTATGTTGTGGTGAAAGGAGACCTGAAACATGACAAACTGAGGCCTGAAGCGAGAAGAAAGGACCTGCACAGACATTCGGTACCTGGCCTAGATTAATAACATGCTCAGAACCTATGGAACTGATAGCAGCTTTTTTTACAGTGCTGCCAGTGCAGTCCTGGGGTCTATACGATGAAGCAGGATTTGGGGTAAGCGAGGTAAGTTGATGTTTAACCCTGGGTTTTCCACGTCACGGCAGCGGTTCATTTTCCACGCAGGTACATCACCATGGTAACGTACGCTGCACACCTACGAAGCAGGTTATGTTTGAAATAACAGATGACACTACAGCTATGTAAAAACACCACCTACTGACCAATCGGCTCTCCTTGAAAATACAGACGATAATCACCCTGAGGATAAAGTTTTTCGAAAGCATCTCAACCCTTTGGCTTTCACTGACAAACATCTATACGAGAGACACAAATCTCAGCTTCGACAGGCCCTTATATACCCATATAATCCTAAAACAAGTACTAAAGCCTTGGACTTGATGACCTTATAAGATTTGACAGTAAGCCTATATTTAATTATGTTTTTATATTTGTCCTGTACTTGTTCTCAGTCCCTTTAACTCAGCAGCACATTCATTTAATGGAGTACGCAATTGCTTGTAGCCTGTATTATATTTGCGAATTCTTCATATTTACTACAGTTTGTTTTTCTTGTGAGAAATACGCAGCTCTATACCTGTCCATGATTGCGACTGGTCATCTGGTGCCAACACTGCCCCCTTTTACATGAACACACTCATAGCTAGATTCAGAAAACCTGTGTTGACATATATAGGTCAGTTGGGTTGATAACCCCTGCTGTGACATTGCTAGTTTATATATGTAGGCTCCTGGACTTTGTCTAGTGTTGCTTCATAATTGAAAAAAGGGGAGGAAAGAACATAAGTACTGTGTTACTGTAATAGACAAGATAATACTTTGGAGTCAGTCTCCACAGTAGCGGCGCAGGACATCGCGTGCGCAGGCTGGCTGAAGGACTGCGATTGGTCATTATAGCTGTCAATCGCTCAACATAAAAAAAAAAAAAACAAACCACACTGATCAGAAAATGTTCAAAACAAAACTCTACCTAAAAACATTTATAGTGTGAATGTGAGTTTTTACTTTGACCGAAGTCCCATAGAATAACATGAAGGGGGCGGGATTTATGACCTATACTGCAGCCTGCCACCAGGGGGAGATTGAGACTCTTTGGCTTCAAATTTGAAGAGCCATTAACAAAAAAACAGAAAAAACCAGCAGAGTTACTAACTGAAGTATATAAGCTGCTTTCAGTTTAACTTGAAAAACCTCATCAGTAGTCGTTAGGAGCAATAGCTAATATCTGCAAGGTTTGAACACTCATTTAAACACACAAACCACTGTTTAGGGGTTTATTCCTTTCAAATACCTTCTTAACCAAGTACAACGTCTTGGTATTCATGTTAACACTTTTTGTGTGTACATGATATCGTTTAATGAGCTGTCTCCTGTTTCGTTCCACGGTTCCCTGTCTAGTAGTTTGGAATTCACCCTATATGATACAGCATAATACTGTAGCAGCTGCTTTTACATACCCAGAGTTAATGAGGCAGATGAATTAAACTGCTGAGGATCAGTGCCTCTGAAGCCTCTGGGTAGATCTATGGAAATTTCTGACAGGAACATATAGTGAGCCAGCGATAGGATAAATTGCTGTACGGGTTTACAGTGTAGCATGTCAAACGTTATATGGTCACACAGACACACGTGCACAAAGCAGCAGCTGACCTGACGCGAAAAGGGTCAATCAATAGAAGCCTAGAGCAAAGTGGGGACGAGTGACTGCAAGGTCTGTTATGGCTGAACAATGACTGCGTCTCTCCGCCAACAGGAAACAGACTATGGGCTCTGATCACTGCTGCACACTGGGATACACCAGCCTGTGTGTGGAAGGGATGTCTGTGTGTACAGGTTTGTAATCTGAGTGTCTGGGACAAGCTTTTAAGGGTGTGTTTTGTTTGTCAGTCTGTTTTCTTAGTTAATTGTAAATATGTATCTGTCTGGTTGTCTGACGTGTTTTTGTGTGCGTCCGTGTGTGGATTGAAAACCATCTGACACGTGAAGAAGAGGGATCGTGCTCTCTGCACGTTCTCAGTGCTTCCGTCCGACTGTGTGCGCAGTCTATACAGTATGTGTGTCATTTTTTTATTGTCTGTATAAGTGTACACTGAGGCTGTACTGCAGACTCCTCAGCTATGACAAGCAAACTGAATACGGTTTGGAATAGATTTAGCCCTGCACTATTGAGTTATACTTCTATTTTTGCAGCTGCTGCTGCTGCTGCCGAGTAAACGTCGTCCTGTGGTTTGTTCATATTATCTTTGGCAAACAAGACCCAAAACATGACCTGCACGTTCTTCTCCATCACATGTTGTTCTCCCTGGAGAAACATTTCACTACATAATGTGATAGATGGCTTGAGACAAGCACTTGTGAGCTGATCTCTCAAATTTTAATCTTAACTAAACTGACTTTGTAGCAGTTTTTACACAAAAGGCATACAGAAACAGATTTTTTAAAAACTCTTAACGGCAAAACAGCTTCCGACAACTCCATTTACATGCAGTTATTTTCAAGTGTCTCCCTAATATTATGCAAATGGATCTATGAAGCAAACTGTGACTATTTTCACAACATCATAATTTAAAATGTATTCCACTCTATGGTTCCCATGTGCTTCAACCTTTACAGTAGAGTGCTCTAAAAGGAAAATGGAACCATTAATACGGAAGACAGGATGGCAGATTCTTCCTAATAGCTCTGCTGTAATGACATTGCACCAT
The DNA here is from genome assembly GCA_037367275.1 of Coranthus polyacanthus. Classification (NCBI taxonomy): domain Eukaryota; kingdom Metazoa; phylum Chordata; class Actinopteri; order Kurtiformes; family Apogonidae; genus Coranthus; species Coranthus polyacanthus. The sequence goes on along the minus strand of JAPQRN010000019.1, from coordinate 2,750,161 downwards.
CTCCAAAACATTACTGGAGCTACTTGGCCATCGTTCAGCCTTGTTGAGCGTCTGCTGAGAATTGTAAACCTTCTGATTAGGTGGCCCTTGGGCAAAAAAGATCACAACAAGCCCAATTTAGTCCTTTCAGAGCTTATTTGGTTTCAGGCTTTTTGAGGCATCACCGCCATTCCCTGTCATTGACTCATTCCCCCGGAATTATACCAGGCTTTTTACCTCTGACAAGAACTGATATGACTCACTATCACTTTTAACCATTCACATTTAATGAGTTAGCATGTCATTGTCAACAGATGTAAGCACAATATATTCAGGAGTGCTGATTGATAGAATATTCTATTTTTAGTTGCGGTTCTTATTAGATTAATGGATGAATATTTTGAGGATGCTGCTCCAAAACGTAATGGGTTTGTCCTTGGCCTATGCCTACTCTTCCACCAAATTTCATGACAATCCCTGCATTTGTTTTTGCATTATCATGTTGACAGAAAGACAGAGGAATCCAACTGTGATAATAAAAGAGCCAAATCAATAAGGAAATAAACTGTAGTTGCAGTTGTGTATGTAAGATAACATACATTATGTTGTTACTTGCTCGAGCACCAACAGATCCGGTCAGTTATTGTTACTGATATGACTACATGACCTGTGAAGGTGATACTGGCAATGAGGCCTCCTGGAGTGCTAATGTGCTGATCCAGTCTGCTAAACCACTGATGGGAACATCCTCTGCAGGCCAACAGGTTTCCAGTTCATCAGTCTGTCTCCTGACCCTGCAGCCCCTGACCTGTGATCATCTGTCAGGACTGTTTTAAGTGAGTGAGAGACTAGAGGCTAAGTGTGATTTCCCCCCTGAAGTGTTTTATTAATAACTGTCTTATGACAAAGATACAATGGCACATGTACATAAAATACACGTGCGCTTACAGAACCTTGTTCTTTTGAGATGTGCAATCACACATCTGCTGAGGGGAAAAAAAAAAAAACTACCAAGTGGAGGCGTTGCTCTTGCATCAATAGTTGCAAGAACAAAAAGTCATGAAAGATAAACTTACAAGCCCCCTGTGTGCGCGCACACGTGTGAGTCCAATTTTCCGGAAGTCTGTTGGAGCCTCCCACTGCTCTGGGCCCCAGCGGATGACTTCTTATTGTGGGTTTGGAGCCCCAGAGCAATTAGATGAGTTTATGGTAAGCGCTAAGAAGCGGAGAAGCTTGTCATTCTGTCAGAGCTGATTTCCCTTTCGCTCCAAATGCCGACCTCTCTGGGCTGCCAGGGGTGGACATGGGCCACAGCCATGGATTTAAAAAAAAAGTGGGGGAAGTGGGATCTTTCTGAACCCTGCAGTGATTCAGTTTTTACTTTCTGTTACTATATTTTGTTACTAACTAATGTGAGGAAAAACATGCATCTTGGTATCAGTTTGTGATGCCTGGCAACAAAAATAAATGTCATCTATTAAAGGAGGACTAATGGGGATGTGTGGATTTTGTAAATTGGGTTTTTGAATAGATGGACTTGAAATGTCTTTGTGAAGCTCGTATCAAAAGAGTTTTTTTTATTTATTAGCTCAGACAGTGCAGTTCTTGCATTTTGAATGCCGGTGGTCGTTGTCAAACCACTACACCGAGCCATCTGTCATATTTACTGAGCTACAATGTCGATCATCATACTCTGCAATGATCACATGCTGTTGGGGATTGGGATCTGGGTCTGTATGAACACAACAGCTTCAAAGGTGACGCAGGAGTGAGATTCAAAAAACTTCTTTCCACAAGGGATGTAAAAAAACATTATAAACAGTGAAAGCCCTAGCATAGCATTCCTTACATGAGTGAAGAAAAAAAATCTATGTTGCGCCTCCGCATGCAGTCCCAAGAGTGTTTCCCAACACTGTTGATGTCTTTTTTCCGAGTGCAGTGCCAACAAAATACCTCATCTGCTCCACCTCTGAGGCCTGTGTATCCTCCTGAGTCTCTCTACAAGATTCACCTCTTTAGTAAAGTATTTGCTGGAAAACTAAATAAACACAGTTACACAATGGAAAGGGGCTTATGTAACCAACACCATCCATGCCGAGGCCCAAATGTAACAATTTTCACGCCATGAACTTGAATACCCCCCGTCCACATACACAGGAGCATACAAATGTACTGTATATACAACATCAACCTGCTATGTAACATGTAGTGTTGCCTCATTCCACCTGGAGGGATTAGTTAATGATCACTTACAAATACCTGGAGCTGTAGCAGCCCTCTGTGATGATGTTATAAAACACAGCGAGATGCAGAGTGCACACAATAAACAAGACTGATGTTAAAATTACATGGTCCAAAGTTGCAGCTAAAAGAATCAATACGTGAAACAAAATAGATACAAATGATAGTTTGCCGTCGTAATCAGATAAACATTAAAAATAGCAACTGAGGAGCATCATCAGATGAATGACCAGCCAGTGCCTGCTCTTTGATAGGATGCAGTGACTTTAGCTTGTAGTCAATACAATATATACTAATGTAAGAAGCTGAACAAAACATATTAATCAAAGAAAAGAGGGAAACAGTCAGGAGAAAAGTTCACTGCATTCACATATGCCGTGAGTAAGTTCTGTTCCTTTATTTGTGTTAAATCACTGCTTTGCTTTCATTTTAATTTCAGAAATCAGACTTCACATAACGGAAATGTCTAAAAAGTGTCCAAATTGAAATAACAGCATTTGCAATAGTGAGCTAACCCTGAAAAGATACTGTCTGATCAAACTTGTAACAAACCCTGGACAACTTGTCAAAAGTCATGTGTCGTAAATATTTAAGTTAGTAGTTAATGGGAAACCAATTAAAAATCTTATTACCATTTTGTCCAGTGTGATTAATGTAATAGCTTTTAATTTAAAATAATTGACTAGAATCTTTCAGATGCGCCGTTATTAAAATTATAGTCTTCTAGCTGAGGGCAGTAAAATAAAAAAGTAATAACAATTACCAGGCTCTGTGGCGTCTTTCAAGTTAATGTGTGTAAAAGCTACTGTAGTGTGTTAGGTTCTGCAGTCCACTCACACTTTGAGTCAGTATCTTCAAATGAGTACACAGTGTATACCAAGCTGTGTGTTCTGCCTGCGTGTGCGCAAATCTACGTCAGGTGGTTTTTAAATCAAAGTCCAGTGTGTGTTCAAAGTCTAGGCCTGCACTTTCTCTGTGTGTACATGTTTCTATAAGCTTATATGCGCGGCCTGCGACTATTTATTACGTATTTACTAAGTGCCATTTTGTCCGACCAGTGTGACACCTCAAAAAGGGTCAGTGGGCTGATTATCAGAGCAATTATCAACCGTCTGTCAACTGGCTGATGGATTCATCGATGGGATCGTTTCAACACTGATACATTTCCGCTGCGGGTCTGTGCGTGACTGAGGAGAATGGGTGGTGCAGAAGAAGTGTGTTTTGAGAGTGATCCTTGGCGTGAGAACAGACTGAGAGCGGACATCACACCACACTGTGACAGCCGAGTGCAGACAGGGGAGGCAACACATACCTCCCTGCTTAGCCCTGCCACCTGCCCGGCCCCTCCGGACCTCTCACACATACGCACTCGCGCACACAAACTCTTCATACCCATCATACATATGTGAATGCGTACGAGCATACACATACAGTACTTTTCACTTCCCCGTTCAAAACCACGGAATAAAACGGCGCCGTTTACACTGGTTCAAATATCAGAAGTGCACGGTGTAGGATTGTAGGAAAATATGAGCATCACAATGTATGGTTTCGTTTTGATTCTAAAAAAAACATTCTATCCATTTTTTACTTAATATCTTACATGCATAGATTCATAGCAGATTGTGATACATCCAGTCTCAGATTATAAGTACATAGTGGTGTGTTCTTTATAATGTGACAGTTTTCCTAAAGTTGGATTAAAAAAAAAAAAAAAAAAAAAAAAAATCACAATATGTCACCTTGAAATATATTCCAATATACTGATCATAACCTCCATATCATGTGTTTAGTATCACCAGATTCTTGCCGACACCCAGCCTTTTTGCTTTAAACTGAATGTTAAATGTAAACTATAGAGAAAAACAGGCTTATGTAACCTTCTGTGTCTAACATCTAAAAAAGCAAACAAACCCTAATAGACTGTGAACATGTTCAAAGCTGCTGAACACGAGGATATTCAAGCTCCAGACATATTTAAGATCAGATCAGATCTGATACTTGATTATTTTGGCTGGGATGTCTTCTTCAAGTCTGAGCACTTCACTTCGCTCTTCAATTACATAAAGGGTGACGTCAGAGGTGTTGAGTATATTGGAAGACACATATCAAGTGTAAACCACTGAACATGAATGTTAATTCACATAAGCACATAGTGGTAAAAACTTTAGTGTAGCCCCAACATTCAGACCTAAGCTGTGGGACACACAGAGCCTTCTTCTACTTCAGAGCACTTTAAAAATGGACACCAATATGGCCTATGCATTATTAGAAACTACAGAGAAAAAGACACACTGTTTTTGGAAAACCTTACGTTATACTTCAGTACTTCAAATGTACATTTCCGACACTTTGAGCCCTTTCACGTCCAGTGGACTGTGGTGGCAGCAGAAATCTGAGAGACCCTGAGCAAATAAAACCAAAACATTCATCATGACTCAGTAGATGTGAGAAAAAATATTTTTGTGATTACGGCAAACTAAACCTCTAAAGCTTGTTTGATGACAGCAATACGTAGAACAGATGTAACTGTGACACACGCTACTGTACACTTGCACAAATGACGCCTAGGTGTGAAAGACACAACAGACAAGAACTCTCCCCGTGGCCTCCAGCCTCCCCCTGAAGCTCAGAGAACATTGTGGCACCCAGTCGACACATACTGACTCCTGACTCACCCTCATGTGGAAACTAGACACCTGAGTCTCACCTCCTGCATCTGTGGATGAATAGACACATGCACACACAGTAATCATGTCTGGGTGCATTCTTATGAGGCATTCTTCCACACACCACACGTCTTCAGTTTTAAAGAAAGTCAAGAGACAATCACTGTAGTGTAAGGATATTCAACTTACAGCAAAGTGGCAGGAGGAAAGTTAAACAACTTAACTTATTAACTAAACTAACCTGGTACAAGGTCTGATCTTAGGCCATTGTCATAGATTACACTGATATTCTGAAGCATTTAAAGTAGGACTGGGCTAGAAAACGGTAATTATCGCCAGTGTGATATATTTGCATATCGCCTTAATTGTATTTATCGCAATATTCATATTTCTTTTGTCTTTTGGGTTTATTTTGTTCGCATTGTCAGCTAAAACGCTTCCAAATGTTTCGATGCT
>JAPQRN010000019.1:2726102-2744716 GCA_037367275.1 Coranthus polyacanthus | reverse complement strand
ATATTCATATTTCTTTTGTCTTTTGGGTTTATTTTGTTCGCATTGTCAGCTAAAACGCTTCCAAATGTTTCGATGCTTGGCAGGTGTCAGTCACGTTGGGACAGTTTGAAACCACAAAAAACCATCAAGTTACTTCAACTTTCACTCAGGATCATAACTCAGCCTTTAAACTTGAAGAAATAATGATTTGACAGTCATCTGGATAATTATTGGCATCGACTGATATGAAAACTTTTATCGTGATAACGTTTTGGGTCGCGTGACCCAGCCCTAATTTAAAGGTTCAGTGAATGAGGTCCCCTAAACGGAGTCCATCATGTTTCTACAGTAGCTCAGAATGGACGTCCCCGTTCCTGTCTCCTTTTTTTCCCCATTTTGTAACAGGTGGCATCCAGCGTTAAGGTGCAGTACCATCACCCACTATGTTTGAGTGTGTTATCCACTTAACCACGAGGCCTAAAATGAACAAACCACACACTGGCTCTAAAGAGGGCTTTTGCATTTTTTCCAGCCGACGTTTAATTCCCAGCGTGAATCCATTTATTTTCATTGGGATTTGGAAAATCAGACCCGCAGGCCTAAAGATGAATGTGTGTGCTCTATTGTATGCGTTTATGAGCTCTTTCAGCAAAGACAGTTGCCTAAATGTGAGAGGAGAGGGACTGATCCAAAACAGTAAGGTTTTGGTAATCAAAGCAATTAACTAAAAGATGCTGAACTGAGCTGCAGATTTGTGGATAATTCTCTGCGGATCTGTCACTGTGTGTGTGTGATGCCTTAAAACGACCCGTAGTTATCTGATCAGCTGTTCACTTGAAAACGTTGATTAATACAGCTTTATCAAAAGCTCTAGATCAGATCGCTTTTAATTACGCTCCTTCCTTGTAATGGGATTTAAAACATATACACAGTCTCAAAGACATGCTAATACTCAATCCAGTTTGAGGAAAACTTTACTTAGGGGACACTATCAGAACACTTAATGTAATTTATTATTCAAATGGCCTCAACAGAAAGAAATGAACAAAATACATGAGCTGAAGGTGCTGATCCACAGAAAGCATTCAGTACAAAATGAATGCTATTTTCCTTAATCCTCTAAATGACTGGATCATTACCCTGGCCTTTTTTAATCCTGCTTAATTTAAAGTGCTTACTGATCTGGGAGTCTGATCATTCCTCCAATGGGAAGTTGAATCATGGGGGGTATTACAGCACCGCATTAAAAATAAAATTCAGCGGTGCAACAGGACCGCATACTGTTCATCTGCTGAGATTCACTCACTGTTAAATTTAATTTGTGAGTGAGCTGTACTCTGGCACAATTAAAATCTCCTCCGCGAACGGCATTAGTCAGACAGAATGAGGGAGCAAAGAAAAACGCTAACTCAGAGAGGGCGGATCTGGAAAGGAAGCCACATCTGAGATACATCACTTTCATCAAAGGCCGATGGGAAGGCCTTTCCAACCAGGCACAGAGCAGAAAGAGTTCATACAGTGACAGGAATTATTTCTCCACGGTGTGATGAATAGTTTGAAAATTAAGAGATGACACGTGCGGTACGAATCAAAGACAGGGTTCACACTGATGATGAATTAACATCAGTTTGTGATTAGTTAATATGTCAACAAATACAGAAAGCTGCATTCCTATTCAGTTTCAGGTTAAGTCTCGATAAATCTGCTGGCTTTGTAAGAGGAAGACAAAAAGAAAACTGAATATCGCCGACAACAAGGAACAAGAAGACAAAGAGAGATATGATGACGGGAATAAAGAATAAGTCTGCGGAGACAAATCACTTCGTGTTCCCGTCAGAAGGATAATTTTCAAACAATATTGGCTCGGTGCTCTGAGAGCTGCGCAGATGTGAAAACAGTGTTTTTGCCTGGGCAGTGCATTTTACATAGACACAGACACAGCTCTGTAGAAAATATGACTGAGCCTTGCTTTAGCTTGTCCTCCCAGGACGCCATCCAACAATGAGACGTGAGACTGACATGACTGAGTGTGTCTTTATGAGTGAACAAGATAGATAGATAGAGGGTGAAACTCAGATACGTCTGCATGTGAAGCCTTCTGTAGGTGTGGAATTTAGTGCACATTTATATGCATACCGCTGAGGGTTAGCCCGGTATGTCTTTTTTTTTTTGTTTTTTTTGTTTTTCATGCTTTAAACAAAGACTAGTTGTTATACTGTCAGTGGCTAAAAGGGTGTAAAAGGCCAGTCTATTTTAAGGTCTGTTGAAACGGATGTTGTGCATTAAGGGTCTGCTTCAGCCTGACTTAATCTTGACATGTAAACACAAAATCCCATCCTCCAACTAATGTGAGGCGAAGGGGTGAAGAGTTTATAATTTGCCCAGTTTCCGTGAGGCAGTGCAGTCGGAAAAAGCCAAAGACAGGCTGATATGATGAAACAGTTAATGTAGCACCTGTAGGAGTTTCACAACGAGAACGTCTTCAAAACTATCTTGAAGCTTTTTTTTTTTTTTTTTTTTTTTTTTTTTTTTTTTTTTTTAAAACGTGTGCCTTACTTTCCTTGTTTTGATCATTATAATATAATTGGTCGGGTTATAAATCTCAACACTTACTTCACTCTTGACGTCGCTCCAAGTTCCCAGAAGCACTGCTTTGTCTCAAACAGACACACAGTGCCAAAACCAAAACAGCTTCAACCATGTTCTTTCAACACGGCACTGAGCTCTACCTCGACTACTACATGTCTGAATCATACGCACTTATTAGATTATTTTATCTTGTATGAGCTCATTGGAAAGGAGACCTTTTAAATAAGTAGTCTAATTGTGGGTTCCTTTCATGTTCAATTTAAACTGCCAACTGGGAAAGACACTATCACATCAACCTCCTGGTGATAATTACAAGTAGGATATGAGGAGATGTTTGGCCGGCTCCCACCTGTAGGCGCACTTTGCGGAGGCACGACACATTTCAACATTTTCATATTCAACAGGCCAGTAACATTCACAGACTAATTCACTTAGTGCACCTGTTCATGGAAATGGTCCAGCGGTCTTTGTCAAACAGAGAATCATATGCAGTACCTGTGTGTACATTTTAAATAATCACAACCCCAAAAAAGAAGTAGTTGGGATACTATGGAAAATGCTAATTAAAAAGGAAAGCAGTGATATTAAAATGTACTTTGACTTGTAGCTCATTGTAGAAATGTTTTGTCGGTTAACTTAATTTCATTTGTAAATATACATCATCCCTGACATTCAGGCTGCAACACATTCAAGAAAATCCTGGGACGAGGGCGATTTAGAGCTAATAACAGGTAACTGTAATTATTACTTGGTACAAAAGCAGCATCCGGGAAAGGTCTAGTCCTTTAGGAGCAAAGATGGATCGAGGATCAGCAGTTTGTCAAAAATATGTGAGAAAAGTATTCAAATGTTCAAAACCAGTGTTCCTCAAAGAAAGATAAGAAGGGATCTGGATATTTCAACCCATAAGGTGCAGAACAGAGTTAAAAGATTCAAGGAGTCTGGATGTATTTCAGTGCAAACTGAAGCTGAACACACGTGACCTCCAATTCCTCAGATGGCACCACATTAAAAACCACAGTTTGAGCCTCATAAATAAATGAATTATCAATTCTCAAAATGTCTTTTTAACCACTGCTGCGTTACGATTGCAGACACAGCAGAAATCGTGGGGCTTTAGCGTGTTTCCTTATGAATGGACCATAAACAAACTCACTTGGGAAAGTGCAGAGCAAATACCCTCCAGCGTCAACAAGGCGTTATCTTTACACCGGTTTATGCTTATGTAGAATAAGGGCAGCAGGTGCAGCACTTCCTCAGACACAGGTATATGTCATTTTTAGTGCCACAAGTGGCAGCAAATAATGCCTACAGCAGACCTTGAGATAAAATGAGGACTGTTGTTCAGTGGCAGCAGAGAAAGCTGGGCATTTAACCATAAGTGTCAGCAGGACTGACAGCCAAAACTGATGGTTATAGCCTGCAAGATGTAATAGATTCTTTTTGGCTCTGCATCTTCAGCGATCAATGAAGTTGATGTTGACAGTTTGTGTCTCGCGTAGAGTGTGTTGTTTTTTTCAAAAGTGAGAACAAAAAGGAGGGGTGAGAAGTGAGAGTGCCGCTGAAAAAAATGGGGAGGAGGGTGGAGGAATTATGAGAGCTTGGGGAGATTTATCTCAATTAGTCTTGACTGATTTTGTTATGTTTACAAAGTGCCGCAAAATGCGGGAGACTCTTCTTTTGTATTAAGAATGAAGTATTTGTTTGGTCAAGAGAGGACTACATGAAAGCCAACCTTCTGCATTCACTGCTTTCTCACGACTGGGCATGTTTGTTACTTAATGTGCCTTCAAACAAAACCTGCCAGTTCTGTTTAATCAGAGTAGATGCAGCCAACATGCCCGAAGCGTGCAAGACATTTGAGATTAACACACACTGCTACAGAGCCAAAGTCACTGGAGCTCTACTGCAGTGGTTCCCAAACTTTTGCAGCTTGAGACCCAAAAAAAAATCAATTTTATGTCTCCTCGGGACCCAAATTTACAAAAATTCAATTAAATTAAATACACTTTACTGAAATGTCAGAAAGTCAATCACGGATAAAGATGACATCAACAACCGCTGACACTGACGATATTAACTCCAGCAGCACAGTCATGAACTAACACATGAAACGACCAATTCTTTATTTTAATCGGATTCTATTCTTGTGAACTGCTGTCTGTTTTTACTGCATAATGTTTTGTTGTATGTATTGTTTATATTGACTCTTGTGAAACACTTTGTTACTTGTTTTGAGTGTTGTTTATTCTTTAAGAGTGACAATCAACAACAGACTTTTTTTTCTTGCTATAGGTCTTACAAGTACAGGTGCTCTAAGGGGTCACGATTCACATATTTACTCTTGTCAGTGCTCGAAGACTCAAAGGTCAACAGACTATAAAATAACAACATCCAAGACGTAAAGAGTAACTTGTAGCACAGGTCTGAAAGCAGTCATTTCCAAACACAGGTGGAATGGCATCACACGGCCCACACCACTACGGAGGTTAAGCAGATCAAATGCAAACTACATTCAAGGTTAATGCTTGTCAATTATGATTTTCTCTTGAAATTGAATTCAAGTTTTAACTAAACCTAAAGCATCTCCTCTTAGGTTTCTTATGTACTTGAGCAACAATGGGTGCGATTCTGATGCCAGATAAAAGCTGGAAAAACAGGAAAGCATCTTTTTCATTCAAATTAATACGACTTTTTTTCCTAAATGTGGTTTTAAAAAAAAAAAAAGAGGTTTTGTCTCAGCTTATGCGACGCCCTCTCTGACCTTAGCGCGACTTTTCTCAACACCACCATGCCTGGCCTGCTTCCTGTGTCTTCCACTGCTCAGTCTCACATACCAAACCAGACATTCACACACCCACGGTGACGGCTCAGTGTGACCCGGTCATCCTGCGAGGCTGAGAGGAGTTCCTGTTCGCAAGTCTCCCGCAGCTGTCTCGCACACTGTTGTGCTGGGCCGGTGGGGGTTGCAGTGGGTGAAGCTGGGGGCAGAAGTTGGGAAGGGTCCAAGGTGACAGCGGGGCGGTGGGGGGGAGCTGTCTGCTTTGTTCATGTTGTACTGTCCTTACACGAGACTCTGGTACACATGAGAGGCAAAATGCCGGCACGTGTTGACTCTAAGGTGAAACAAGAATAAAAAACACTGACAGGACTTTTGTATGAATTCAGCGGTGGGGTGAAAATATGCCACTACAAGTAAAAGTTCTGCAATCAAAACCTTATTTAAGTAAAAGTACATGAGCATCATGTGCAAAATGTACTTAAGGTATACAAAGTCAATTTAGTTACTGTGCGGTAAAATGGTCTCTGTCATTGTTTTACTATTATATGTGATGTTTTTGGATTAATATTACTGATGTTTATGGTTGAGCTCATTTAAAGTACTTTATACACGGTCTATATAAAACATAACATTCTATAAGATCATTATGTGTTTGTCGCGCTGCTGTCATGTGTATCTCAAAAAATACACTTTTTAGAGACAATATATAGTAAACAGGCCTGTTTTTCTGAGTTCAAACTGTTTTCAACTTTGTGACAAAAGCATTTATTTACCAAAGTTTCTTTACCTTAAGAGATCAACGCATTTGGAGACGCCTGGTTCGAAAAGCTGTATTCTCAAAAGTAAGTAAAGCTCTCAGACAAATGTAGTGGAGTTAAAAGTCAAATACTGGCCTCTGAGGTGCAGTGGAATGAATGTAAAAAGCTGCATAAAATGTAAATGCTTCAGTAAAGTAAAAGGTCCTGAAATCTGTACTTAAGTACAGCACTGGAGTAAAAGTATTCTGGTTCTGAAGTTTAAGGTTAAGAATGTGGTTCAATGCAAAAATGTGGACAGTAAAAAGCAAAGCCCTAATTACTATTCAACTGCTGGTTCTCAATATGTTTTCAATGTGAGCGCATTTTGATGCCAACAGAAGACAACGTAAATTACGTTCAGTAATTTACTACAGCTATTATCGTATTACTGGAATGATGATTTATTTTTCCTGCATTGAAACTAGATTAACCTATATTGCTTAATCAAAGAGTGATTCTTTCTCTTTTTCTTTTTTTTTTTACTGGCAGACTGGTTGATTCATAGTGAAATCTTGACAAGTGCTTAAATGTTACCAGCCTCTCAAAAGATCTTTTGAGAGTCTCCTTTGTAAGAGAATGAATGAAAGGCAGAAGATGGGAGAGGCAGCGGAGAGGACGCGCCAGACGAGGAGTCAGACAGACAGAGAGGGAGAGGAAGGGCAGGTTAAATGTGGTAGGAATGTGGCAGACAGTTGGGGAAGGCACGCTGACCCCATCCCACAGGCTACTGGCGGGTTCCAGGTGTCTCACCCGCCTCCCCCATTCGCACACGGATGTCAAGCCTCCCTGAAGGAAACCAGGTCGGTTCCGTTGGGGAAGTCATATAAGAAATGGGAGGAATCGGCATCTGCAACCCGTCTAGTCAAAACAAGGCTTCTGTGCAGTCTGGTGTTAGTTTGGGGGCAGCTACGTGAGGCATGACCGGAAAGGGGCCCGCACGGACACATAAACGGCAAGGACTGAACCTAAATATTACGTCTATAAAAACATGACCTAAATATTGTGTCTGTGGAGCAGAATTTTCCATCCTGTCTCCACACCAAATTGTCACCCAAGTCTTTTACCCCTGGAACGACAGATTTTAGTACTTTTTAATGACCATTATTTTCCAGGCACAGTAAGTTTAACTTACAGTAAATGCTCGCAGCAGTATGCCATTAGTTATGTTTTCAGTCATCACACAGTCACAGTACCAGCGAAAGGTAGCTGGTTTACAAAGTCTCATAAATCACACATCACTGACTTGCTCAGTTCCATGTAAAGCAAAAACAAAAGCGTGCTCTGATTTTACCGCCACAGAAAAATGTGTCGTTAACCACCGAGCCGAATTTCAAAGCCTAAAAAAAAGTATATATATAGAGTATATAAAATTAGGTTTCACATTTTTGAAAAAATAAGCAGTGTCGTCTGCTTTGAAACACTTGGGGTGTGACGGCTGAAGGTGGAAAAGCAGACAGGAGTACCAGCAATGTAGCCAAGTGCTCTGGACAGAAGCAGCAGGAAACATATTTTAGCCAAGTATGCTATATTTAGAATATTTTCACTGCTTTACCTCACCATCAGACAGTCCTTTCACAGGAAACTGAACAGTAGTTTTACCTCACACAACCTGGGAACCGCTAGAAAGAACTACACAAGGTAAAGAAGTGAAAATATTCTGAATACAGCTAACACTCAAACAGATGTTGACTTTACGGTGTCTAAAAATACCTTTTAGTAGATGACATTGTTTAGTCTGCTTCTCCACATGTAGGGGGTGTGTCTACATGTAGGAAAGCTGCAACTGTCAAATACTAGTGTGGTACTGTTTTCTCCTATTTATGCAAGTTAGCAATCTGTCTCACTAATGCGCTCTGGTTTTTATAATGTTATGTTAGTGGAGGATGCTAATTATGGCTCCAGCGTGTCCTCGAGTTATTGTTTCTGCCCTGCACAAAACATCCGGAATAAACAGTCCAGATAAAAACATACCAGGGTTCACATGTACGGATACGTGAATGATACTGGCCCTGAGAACTGATCGGCATGGACTTAAGACACATCTGCTACAAAGTATTAGCACCTGCTAAATCTCTAGAAAGCATGCTGACCGTGAGTTTATGGGCTGTATTAATGTGCACACACAGCGTTGGCTGCAGCTGTTTTTACTCATAACTTCAATATTTGTGCTTGTTTGGTCATTTTGAGGATCCAAGCAGCCTACTCGCACTAAAGCAATACAGAAAGTGTGTATAGATAAGTAGGCTCAGTGAACTTTTTTCATGCACTTGCACTTGTGGTTTTTGCTCAAACACAAAGAACAATTTTTGTAGCTTCCGTTGGTGGACGAACACACTTCCAAAACCACAAAAAAAACCCTTTCGTATGATTTTTTTCCCTCTCTCACTCCGATAACTGCATGCTTGGAGAAATACTGAGCAGAACACTACTGTTCATAAGGAAGTTGACGTTGAAGTCTTTAACTGGCCATTCTGAACCCAGAAGAGAGAGAGGGCGAGTCCAGATATCTTGTAGAGAGTCTGCATTTGTGTCCAACATCATCTTAGTTCCATCACAACCATGAGCTGATGATAAACTGAGAATTACTCAAATCAATCCCAAGAAATGTAGTGAATAAACCTTCACTACATTACCTCGGCTGTAAACATGATCAGATAGATTTTCATTGGTAATGGTGTTGAAAACAAAGACTGTAAACTCAATCAGATGCGTCCACTGTCCAGAACCTACAATTAGCAGCAGACTTTGTAGTTTAAGTCAACAGGAACCTGAGGTAAGAGACTGAAGGAGCAAACGGGAACGAACATTATCCACGACAACAACAAAAAAAGAGTGTCGCGTCGAGTTGGAAGAGCACAAAATCACTCATCATCCATCAGTTTTGAATGACTTAAGCATCACTAACTGTACTTTAAAAACACAAAAGTCTGAAATCTAGAGGTGTTCATCTAAAACTGGCCGAGGTTCAGTTCCTCCCTGTGTGGCTGTGTACAAACCCATTAGTTGGTTTCGCAGGCTATAGCAGGTTAATTGATTAACGGTCACCTCTGATTTACACCGGGATCAGCTGTACCACGTCACGGCTCCGACATGGTTCACTTCTGTCCTCTGTACTTGATTTTTGTGCTTCAACTATAGATAAAATAGGCCACGTAGTTAAAAGGTTTATTTTTGTCTGTTTTAACTGCTTTTACTGTCCTGTTGTAACTAACAAAGTCAATACAGTTAAGTGGACTTCTGAATGACATGGATCAAATATTTGTTATTGATGTTGATGTTGAGATTTCATACGATGGGGAGTCTTCATGGGGTGTTTTATTTTGAAAATTGACTGGATCCTCTAAGCCTTTCGTGTATCTGACTTCCTGCTGTCAGAAAAAATAGACTCCGCGCCTATTTCTAGCGAAGCGCAGCGCCTGCAGTCGGTCTCCTGTTGAAAATGTACGGAGCATCACGAAGAGAAGAATCAAACAGCCATGGACTGTTGAGGAGTCTTGTATACAGCAAGAAGGGGGAAAGAAAAAAAAAATTCCACTTTCAAAAGTGAAAAATTAGCATCCAAAACGTTCCAAAACGATTAAACAGTGTCGTAAAAAGAAAAGTCGATGTCACACAGTGGTAAACATTCCACTGCCCCAGCTTTTTTTAGCATTTTGCAGGCATTAAAATCTAAATTTATTTATATTTGCAAATTACAATGAAGTATTTTTCTGGAAATGGAGAAATGCTGCATGGTCATTAATGCGTTTAACTGGTTTTATGATTTATCACCCATGGGGCCATGGAAAACTCATTAAATACTCCAGCCAGATTTCAGAAAGTGTTTTATTTTTATCTTAATTCTGACTTTATAATGTAACTTAGTCAGAGCGATGTGGTAATTAAGACATAAATTAGAGCTCTTTTTCCTGCAGTTTTTCCATTATGATGCCCAAATTGGTTCACGGTACGCAAGCAAAGGTCATGTGGTGCAGTGAGCGTGGTGAATAATGACAGTTTATCAGACTGTGTTTAGTATTATGGAATAAAGAACTTTTAGACAACGCTGTCGTCTACACAGTCCATTCAGATGATAATCCTTCTAATAATAAAGCTTTTAAGTCATAGTTTAATGGAAAGATTCCGACAACTACTAAATGTTTATCCAGTATCATCCTATGAAGCTCAACTATGAGGAACACAACGCATAACAACCATTTATAAAGAGAACTGGACCTATACGTCAAATGCAGAGAGGAGAAATATTTATTAGCGTGAGTTTGATCGTTAATCCCCACCGCAGTGACTCTACAGGAAGATAATGGGAAAATAGTTAAAGAAATGGGAATTCTAACCAGACCTGATGGATGAGGCAAACAGACCAGAAAACAAAATCCCACAGCCTTTAAAACAGACAAAAAGATAAACCATAACAAGTGATTCCTTGCGAGGAAGATAAACACACCTTTGAATTCCCACATCAATTTTCTTACTGCAGCGCACACCTACATCCAGCAATTATCTGATCGAAAGATTTTAAAACTAGTTGAAAACAAACTTTTCCCCCTGATGCCTATAAAGACCTGGATGAAACAACAACAAAGTCTTTACTGGAAGTTACTTATTAAGCAACCTGAATATATGACAGGCTTTACAAAACCTGCAGTGGAGAATCATCGCCTGCATCTCTGGGTCACTGTGGATATTTTTTCAAGTGGGGTTGCATGAATCTAGCTCTGACAGGAGGTAAAGCAGTTAACATAGTCTCGGGGTTAAGACAAAGTTAGCTTTCAACATTTCTGTAACGCCGCAAAACAAAATGGCATCATTTATTGAGGGTCAAAACAAAGTATCTCACGTTGTTGTTTCCACCAATTATTTGGGGATTTTAAAATATCTACTTCCCATGTCTTCGCAATTTTAAGACTTTTGAAAGATTGATATAAGACGTTTTAAGACCAATCAAGGCCTTATTTTTAGATTAATCAATTCAACACCGTTTAAACAGCAAACACTTAAACTCATATTCATTTTTTAAGGGGGTTAAAATACTGTGCTTCGCTGCTGTCCTCATCCACTGCAGTGCATTACTTGGCTTCCATGCCAGTAGTCCTATTTGCTTCTCCAAACTGGAGGCACACTCAGTCATCTACTGTGGGTAATACACTGATTATGGACAAGTACCTCATACAACCCCACTTTAGAAAATCTAAACTAAATGTTAAATGCAGTGTGACTCTAAATTGACTTACAGAAGTTACCAAAATGGTCACGATGATGACAAGCAAGGACAAGTCATTCCTTTTAGCTGCAAATATGGCTTGAGTGATATACATTTGCAGTAAATTGTTGGACAAAGATGGAGAGACTCATATATAATAACGTGAATAAAACAGACGATGTCCTGACTGACCGTGAAGGAAATAAACAAGCCATTCCCTAATGGTCGCCATTCATCATTACTCACCTTTCTTTTAAGTTCGAAAACACATCCAGTTGAAGTCATCCGCTATGTTTGTTGTTTCTTGAGAATTGACTCTCCTGTCAGTCGAACACTGAACGACCAGTGCAGCTTTAAGATTAATTTTTGCGAGGCCTAATTTGCATCTAAAGCTGCTGAAACATCAGAGGTAATTATGTGATAAAATCAACCTTCACCATTCAATCACCAGCGAAGAGGAGATATTAATTATTTTAACACAAGCAGGCCTGAGGCTAAGACTTACGGGCAGAACTGTTTAATATATGATGATGTAATTGTAATTGGCCAAGAAAAAGTCAGAAGGGGAAGCAGTTGTCAAGACAACAGGGTCTAATTGATCGCACAACTATAGTTCACTTCCCCTACACAGTCAGGAAGATGCAGTATTCTGCATGGGTCGATAAAAAGGTTAAAAGATACACTTAGTAATGAAGTACCATCTGCTTTGAGATGAATAATAAGGCATCACTCACACACTGTATTTTTTTACATTAAATAACAGCCAGTTACACAGATTAGAGTTATTCTGACTGGGACACGCCACAGGACTGTCATTAGCTGCACCTGATCTGTTGCCATGGTGGTTTTTGTATGCACAATATGAGTTTGGAATTTTCAGACAGTATACGCTCCGAGTTTTAAAAAAACTAAAACATCCACAATGTCTGCGAGTTTGGTGACACACACACACACAGTGTTTGGACGCACCTTGTACCTTCTGCATCACCTGGAAAATCTTCTCAGTTATTACTGCTTTAATCATTCCAGTTCAGTACAATACTAAATTAGATCCTGATGATGTATTATGCTGTGTGCAACGTGCAAGAGGCTCACTGTAGTTAGAGCCACCGTCCTTCAACTACACGTACAGAAAAGGCACAAAGGTAATACTGTGAATGAGATGAATACCACTCAAACTCACACTGTTCCCTCTCTGTGCAAATCAACAGTCCTGAATCACATTTGATAGTGTTGATGGTCATTATTAGAAGGAAAATAATCTATTTCACCCACTCTCATGTTGCCACATGACCTCAGCTGTGAAAAAGCCTTTATGCTCACTTCAATGTGAAATGCCATTTTTTCCATTTTTCACAGTGCCTGCGGCAGACCACAGCGCCGTTACTCACACAAAGATAATGAAATATCATTTTCACAGAAAATTATATCTTATTAAGAATAAAAGTAGCCCATTCAGCCAAATGACTAGTAATTCTGCCCAGGACAATAAAAAGTAATGCGTTCACCGAATCCAACTGTGATATTTACAGCTGTTTTTGAAAGCATTGTCTATGCTCTTTAGACTTTGACTATTTTTCACCGATGCGGACTGCCACGTGCAAAGCATACGGGAAATAAAACAAATCACTGCTATCTCTAAATGATGTATGAAACATTTCGCGATTTAAATGTGCGAAAAGGTTGCGGGAGAGTGGTGATAGCCTATGAACATGGAAATGTTACTTGCTCCATGTTCAGCATAAATGAAATGTGGCTGAAGGTAGCAGCACCAAGCGTTTCAATCAATAGTGCTGCCGCCAGTGAGGCTGGGGACCATTAGCACCAGTGAGCCAAGTAAAGTGACTGTGATGTGAAATGACAGGGGCTTTCACAGCAGCCGTCCTACCGCTTTCCCTCATTGTCATTCACACACACACACGGCTCCCCGACATTGCAGCTAGCCTCACTAAGCAACCGAGTGGAAGCATACTGTTTTGTTTTGTACAATCTTTTGATTCGTTCATTTCACAAGGCTCACAAAGCCTCTCGGTTCTATAGCACACGAAGTGCATTTTAGTTTTTGTCATTAAAAAAAAAAAAAAAAAAAAAAAGAGAAGATGAAAAAAGAAAGTCATGATCGCCACTCGAGGGGCTTTGAAAGTGTTCCGTAAATTTCTATCAACCTACACAGAGAATTAAACGCTCACTGACAATGCAAAGCCTGTGGACTGGCATAAAGTACACTGTTACGCCAATAAAACAAGTGAAACTGTAATGTTCAATTTGGTCACTTCATGAACAAATCCAGCACACATTGTTACTAAACACTCAGTCATCTTTCCAAGGGGCGTTGCCTTCTGTCTAATCACCATATCCCTTTTGTATAGGAAGGTGCACAGTGTCACTGAAATCTAATCTCAATATGGCACAGCTGGTGTAGCCACATGTGGGATTAGGACTGTTAAACCCTCACACAACTCCAGTTTCATAATAATGCACATTTGTCTTTACACAGCTGGAATGAATCGAGTTAATCGTTAAATAACAAGAGATTTAAAGGGAAATTCAGCTTTTACAAGAGCATACGTTACTTTTTGACATTACTATTTGTGATGACAAATATCAAGCCCAACAGGATGTCCCTCACTTGAGCCACCTTATTATTTATCACATGGCATAGATCCTTGGAGTTTATTAATTGTCTGCCAAGTGGCCGCAACAGGCAAACGAGGAGGGGGAGGGGGCGCCTTAATCCCCACTTTCAGATTAAACTTTACATTTTTTTTTTATTATTATTATTTCTGGCGGATTGAATCGTGCCGTGAGAACATATGCTGACACTTTCCTACCTCTCCCCTCCTGCTCTCTGCCCCGGGTCTGGTGATGAGCGCCGTGTCACCGCACACCACCGCCGCGTCCTCCACGAACACGCAGTCCGGGAGCGTCTCGTCCGCGGGAAGCTCGACCACCTCCAGCCCGAGCCTCGTCCTCAGGACCTCGACGTACGCCTCGTGTTCCCTGTGCGCCTTGGCCAGGTCCACCTCCGACTGGCTGGTCCTGAGCGCTTCTTTGACCAGGGACGCGGGGATTCCCCGGACGACGGCGTGGGTGTAATGACCAAAACCTGCCATTAAACCAGCCATGTTTTTTTTTTTTTTTTTTTTTTTTTTTTTTGCGCTTCCCCTTTACTTGGCACCGCTCAAATCTACAATAAACGGAGCGAAAACACCCTAACAGACAACTCGGCGAATGAATGAGAAAAACTAGAATTAATTAACCCGATGCTGTCTGGCTCATTAGTTCCCCGGTACTTTGAAGGGGTTTTTATTCTTTATTGACAGTAGCCTGCTACATACAGTGTCAGTCAGCCCTGCTCCAGTCTCCAGGCGAGCGACAGCGCTTCGGTGACGCGCACCAACCATCACGTGTAGCCGACGAGTGTGTGAGCCCTCGTCGAGGCGTTCAGCCCAACAAGTGACAGTCAGTAAAGCACTGGAGCTACGGCTCAATCAATTTCACACTGCAGCAGCAGACAGCCCGCAAGCCACACTCTGGGGATTCATTCAAACACTTTTATTGAACGATTAACGCGATTATTACTGCAAAAAAAAAAAAAAAAAGGAACATTATGGTCACGATAATACAAACCCCACATGTCTATTCCTTATCTGATGTAAGAATCAATCAGAGCTACAAAATGAAAATCGTTAATCGATTAGTCAGTGATTTATTTAGGTCGTTTCATATTTAACGCAACAATGTTAATTTCTTCTTCTTCTTTTGGGAGATTTTGCTGAGTTTCTCTGCATTTGTTAATTATTGGTCAAGTCGTTTGATTTTTAAAGCCAAAAATGTTATTTGTTATCTGGTTCCTGCTTCTTACTTTGAAAGATGTTGCTGTTTTTCTCTGACATCTGTGAAATTCAACTGAAAATATCCAGGTTTTTTTTCGACTCTCGGCCCAAAACAATCTGGTCAAAGGCGCATCACCTTAAGCTTTCGGTAGACGTGATGGCCGATATATTTTTTCATATTTTTCTGTGATTTCTTTTTTGGATCATTCCAGAATATCTACTGACAATATGGATTGTTGTGGTGATTTCACTATTCACCGTATTATGTCTGTATCTTAAACCAGACTCACTACTGGATGTTGCTTCTATCTTCTGAAATATTTTAAGGGATGCTCTTCTAGAACCTGCAACAGATTAGGAAAGAATGATTTTTTTCTATTCTTAGTCTTGAAATTCTAGAGACACGTGTAACCGATTCACTCTTGGCAGACTTTATAATGTAATGTACACAAACTTCAAAGGATGTGAATATAGAAAAGTCCTGCAGTGTGTGAAGTGTAGGGCAAGAGTGTGAAAGAAAGAGCAGTATAAGAATGTGTGGATGTGTGAGGAGGAAGGGTGTGTGTGTGTGTGTGTGTGTGTGTGGGGAGGGGGTTATATTCCCTATGGTGCCATCTAAGGAAGGTTCTGGGCCCGGTGAAGCTGTCTGAATGGATGGAATGTTTCTTCAGACGTCCCAGAAGCACATTCTTCCACCGCGGGACCTCGGTTTGTCTTTTCTTGTTCCAGATTCACTCAATTATCCCCGACTGCTATAAACATTCCAGGACATTCCAGGAGCCCCACATTGATTTTTCCACTCCAGCCAGGATAACCAACCACCACCAACCCTCCCAACACTAACACCTGCCCCCACCCAGACTGCCGCTGCTGCTTCGTTTTTTTGTTGTTTTTTTTTTTTTTTCCGTCATTCTTCATCGTGGATGGACGTGGCCCAAGAAAAGACCCTCTCTTTAGCTCTCCATGTCCTCGCTCCATGCTGAGGAATGTGGGTTATTTTAGATGAAGGAAAGCTCTCATACTGAAGGCACACCTGGCTGGTATATTGTGCAGCTATAAAAGAAATGAGTGAAAGCAGACTTGAACCTCCAGCTGCAGATGAAAAAAGCAGCACCTCTTATTTGTCTGCTGTGATTGGGACGGTGAGATTTTAGCCGTCTAATGTGACACAGACATGCGTGATTACACAGGTGCACAGAGCATATTTAGCTCTGCACACAGCTATGAACCTAATTACGACCGCGGAAGAAATGATGAAGTGAAATAATGAGAATGTACATTAACGGCCAAATAAAACAGCTTTTGTTTCATATTACGAGTAAGATGGATAGATAGATACCAACTTTGATTAGATCCGTAACGATATCTATCTAGGTAACATCCTAAAACAGACACAGCAGGTGGAGGGAGATCGTGCATACCAAAGGAGCAAATTACAACACTTCATCACACAATAACGCCTGGAATGCTGCGAGCAGATTGATGATACTGTGTCAGAGCATCGGGGAGAATTTTCCTTGAACTCATCATAACTATAATTAATTAAGACAGAAATGGCAGACATGTTTCATCACAGCTGCAGATTACATTTTTGGACAAAGGGAAAGCTCATCTTTTGTCATCTTTTGACTGAGTCGTAGATTCTTCGAACTTTTTACGGTCAGGCCGAAAAAATATATGAGCGTTGACTGAAAATTCTTTAGTTTTCGAATCATGTCTCGAGCCCTCGGTGCATGTCGAATCCGCGTAGGGGGGCCTTATATTCACGTTCTGTCGCAACTTTCTGCCAGGCAACTTCTCATCATCATCATATCTAATAAATAAAATGTTTGAGCTTGCCCACAGGTCCTTAACACACTCTAGCACAATGCTAACACAAGTGTGAAGGTCTCTGCTTGCAAACGTGTTCACAACAAGACTATAAAACAATCCACAAGGAGAAAGAATAACCAATATGAATGCCATTGCTGGGTATTTAAAGATGGTATTCACCTATTTTAGAAACGTGTGTTTTTTCTGTTAAAAAAAAGGATTAATTGATGGTGCATGACATCATGTTGCACTACATACTCGTCCCTAGTCTCACATGCTGACATATCTCCACACTTCGCTAGCACTGTGTCAGTGCTGTAGATAGGTCTGACACCCTCCACTATCTTTCTGGAGTAGGGGTAAATGTAATCTGGTTGTTTGGCTAGTTGCTGTGTGTGCTCAACGTGTGCGCATGAGGAAGCGTGTTGTGGTATTAAAATAACAAAATCCCTAAAAAAAAAAGAAAATGGCAAATAAAAAGACGTGTGTCTTAGTCAAAACTTGCTGTTTTCAGGGTGTAGTTGCAGCTCGGAGGTTGTTTTTTTTTCATATAGCGAAGGGCACTTTCAAAACGATAACACACAGATAGAGGAAGGGAGGAGAATGACAATCCTTCGCAAGGGAAATATTCACCCTTATTCCAGCAGAGTGCTTCCATCCTCACTCAATATCAATTTAAGACAACTAACACCAGGCTGTCAAACATACAGCGTCAAGCCCGGGGTTTCGACTGTTAAACAAAGCAAATCCAACTCTCAAGAACTCGGATTCCATACAGTGTTTTCAGATCTATATTTCTTCCGAACCTGACTCAGTGTTTTAATAGTTGGCCTCATCCCTGATCCGGTTCACACAAGAATGACCCATAACTCAGCACGCTTCCTGTGCTCCATGAGCTGACAGAGAAAGGAAGTGTTGCAAGTACACACTGCATACCAGTTATGACATTTATCTTGAATATACTACAATGGAATCTGCTGTTTAAACACAGTGGGCTGTCCTGTTCTGTTCCATCTGTCACTTAGACATAAATGGCGAGGCTGAGGGCTGCTTGCCACAGAGTATCCTGAGATCTGGTTCTGAGGCTGCTGTCTCTTCGGCTTTGAGTCCTAATGGTGGGATACGACAATTGGCTTCCATTTAAAAGACGCAATTTCTTAAACTTTGGCCGACACTGATCTCGAGACAAATCTTTCTTATGCATTCTATCCATTTGGAGCTGCCCAGACTTCCACGCTACAATGCTGTAAGCAGAATCCAATGATAATTTGCGTAAAGGAAAGAGACCCCCTCCTCATTTATCCTCATTATGAGTGTGTGTACACTGATGTATGCGAGATGACCTTTGTGGAAACTATTATGCCAGCGTAATTATTGAACGGAGACGTTTGTCCTTTTTGAAATGTTTCCTTAAGTGAATGTGTAATTGTGGAATGAAAATTACTGCATGTTATACTCCAATGACGTACAATGACAACACTGTTTCCTTTCGCTGTAACGCAGACGCACATGTAGACTCATATACATGTACAGACTTTAGAACAACACAGCAGAGGACAATCAAACCAAACGTGACATAAGACCTGCCGCTGATGCAATGTCCAGTTATGAAAGAAGTT
>JAPQRN010000019.1:2683389-2726002 GCA_037367275.1 Coranthus polyacanthus | reverse complement strand
CAACACAGCAGAGGACAATCAAACCAAACGTGACATAAGACCTGCCGCTGATGCAATGTCCAGTTATGAAAGAAGTTGAAATGTTAAATTTGGTATTTAGAGAAGCAAATGGACACACACACACACACACACACACACACACACACACACACACACCTGCATGAAACGGCTTCAGACTACACACATGAGAGAAATGCACGTGTGCACACAGACACACCCCCAATCCAAATAGACTCCACACACACACACACACACACACACACACACACACCTCCAGTCCAAACACACGCAGACAGAAGCATGATGCTGTATGGCTGTGTTTACAGTGTAATCATTCTATTTGATGTGTGCAGTAATTCCTAACATCTACATATTACCTCAACAAAGGCATCGCATCCATAAAGTCATCCTTTACACATCACCATCTAGTGTCTTAAACTGGAAGTATAAAAATATGCTCTTAAAAATCCTCACCCAAGCCCAGACAGTCCGGCGTGGACAGATTAGAAGCAACTTAAGTTTATTAAAGACTTCACTGAACTTCTACGCATCTGTTACAGAGCGACCGGAAACACCAAGACTTCTGCTAAATGAATAAATCATTTTCAGAATTCATTTTAGCGGATTTGATTTATTCGCGTACGATCGTGAGTGAGGGCTTTGCGGAGAGAGAGAGAGAGAAAAAAAACTGATTTACAACCCATCAGAGTCAACCATCCCGCAAGAGTAAACTGAAAAACAAAAGTACAAACTCACCGGAGTGGCTCTTCAGCCGTCCTGACATTGTTCAGTGTTGCTGTCTCAGTATATCGTCATGTTAAATGTACACATGAAGTTACGGGGGAGAAGTAAATGTCCGATCCTCATCAACACAAATAAACACAGTGCCTTCATGTATTACGAAAATGTCCTCTTTGGAATTTGCCAGTCGTTCATTGCAATGATATTGTTTTTTACGTTGCGTCTTTACGCATTTCGTTTCCCTCGTTTCATCAATCGGAATCATTTCAAAACTTCGGTGGTGGGACCTTATTGAGACCCCTGATGTAAAAAAAAGTAGACAAAGACCAAGTATTTGTCTCCCCCCACCAACATCACCAACATCTCTTGTGGAAAACTGGATCACAATACCTACAACAGGACCCACTTTTTTCCCTGAAAACGTGATGGACAGATTGCGTGAAAAGTTAAATTACGAATGAATGCGAAGGAATTTCCCTGCTTGAAGAACATATTTAACAACCCTTTAAGCTGTCAGGAATGCTTTGTGGTCTGCTGGCCAAATGGAGAGAAATATGTTAATAATGTAGGCTACTGCCATACCAAATATGGCAATATTGTTACGTCTGAGCTCTGGTGCGCATCTGGAAACGCTTAGCTCCTCTGAATAAAGGCACCGGAGAGCCAGAAATAGACGCTGTTAAACGTATTTCTGCCCACACCTTTAAGACTTACAGAGAAAAACCTACAGCTATTTTAAACGTGGCCACTGCAACATGCTGTAAAAGTGTATTTAACAAATTGCTTTAATCAGCAGAAGCATTACAGGCACAAAACTCTCCACTAGACTTATATTTTAAGGACACCGTGAAATACAGTGAACTACCATTTATACACCCTGATGTTTCTTTAGTGCAAAACAACAGTGTTTATTTTCGGACAGCTTTTTAGTTTTACATACACTGAAAATATGGGGGGAAAAGTAAACGGGTCATTACTTCATCCCAGCCTAAATGTTGCAATAAACCTCATAAAATGTAGTGCTTCAACAGAAAAGCCAACTCAAGTTGAGTTGATAGATGTGAGAAGTAAGCAGAGGAAGAAAATGAAAGGAGGGACAAACAAGAAGGGAAAAATGTGAGACGGAAAAGTGTGTTCAGATGGGATCCAGGGGGGAAAAATCCATTTGAGAAAGAAAAAACGAGAAAGGTTTAGACAGGGTGGAGCTTAGGTCTTGGATGGAAAATGCGCCGAGAAACATTCCTGGCATAGTTTGGGAACAGTTCAGCAAGCAGCCCAGGAACGACGTCAGCTTCCCACTACGGTATAAAAGTCCGGAGGTGGCCGGACCTCAGCAGACTGCAACCGCTTTACCGAGAGCCTCATCTACTCTAAAGGAGCCTCTAACACTAGAGACTACCAGCAAACAAATCAAGAGAGATAGACGACTGAGTGAGGGAATATCTAAGGATTCCTCCGAAGACAGAATATACCTGCATTTCATAACAGGATTCCTCTTGAACACGCACAAGAAATTTATCCAACATGCTGATGCTTACTGTTGTCGTTACCTTCCTTGGAAGCCTCAACTTGGTGAGTTATTTCTTTATCTCAGTTCCTGTTTATTTGCTCTTAGGCCAAACACAGACAGCGAACGCGTTTTTATTGTGAAACCTGGATGAGACAGCGGGAAGTTTTCGAAAGTTATTTTGTGAGGCATGGCTTTGATAGTTTTAGTCTTTAACCAGGGGTTTTGGTGTTGGCTGTACAGGTCCTCTCCTCTTCCTCTTGCCCCTCCGTGTGTGAGTGTCCGCTGGAGATGCCCAAGTGCGCACCCGGCGTGAGCGTCGTCCTGGACGGCTGCGGCTGCTGCAAGGTCTGCGCCAGGCAGCTGAACGAGGACTGCAGCCTGACCGAGCCTTGTGACCACACTAAAGGGCTGGAGTGTAACTTTGGAGCCAGCTTTGCTGCTGCTACTACTCGTGGCATCTGCCGAGGTATGTATAAAGTCTTTCTGTCTCCATATGTGCATGTCTTTGAGCTGAGTTAGTCTCAGGTTGTTTTTTTTTTAAATAAGGGGTATTTTTATTCAGAAGTATGGGGTCCTGGGTGATTTCAACGCTGTGGAATGCAGATAGGAGGAAACCTTAGTCTAAACCTCAAAGCACAGACAGCCCACTGTGGAGGGAAAGAGACTCCTCAGGCAGCCTGAAGAATTTCACAGTTTAACTGATCCTTATCTGGCAGCCATGTGATGTCTTCAGCAGAAGTCTCCGAGCAGAGCAGGAAAGAATAACATTCCTTTCCTCGTGTTTTTTCTCTCGCTGCAGCCAAGTCAGAGGGCAGACCCTGCGAGTACAACAGCAGGATCTACCAGAACGGAGAGAGCTTCCAGCCCAACTGTAAACACCAGTGCACATGCATTGATGGGGCAGTGGGATGCGTCCCACTGTGCCCACAGGAGCTCTCCCTGCCCAACTTGGGCTGTGCCAACCCCAGACTGGTCAAGGTAGCAGGCCAGTGCTGTGAGGAGTGGGTGTGTGATGACAGCAAGGAGACAGACATCCTAGAGAAGATCTTTGGCAAAGACACAATGACTGATGAGTTGGAAAGAGACCTCACCAACAGGAACGAGCTCATTGCAATTGTCAAGGGTGGACTCAAGTCCCTACCCGGTAAGAAAGCAGTCTTCTACTCTGGAAATGAGCCTTTTTCTGGATTTACATGGAAAATCTTGAAATGTGCAAAATTCAGAATCACTAATAAAATGTCTTTTGTTTATTTTATAATCACAGCATTCAGACCACAGCCTGAAGTCCAGATGTTTGACAGCCAGAAGTGCATCGTCCAAACCACACCCTGGTCCCAGTGCTCCAAGAGTTGTGGAACAGGCATCTCCACCAGAGTCACCAACAACAACAGCGAATGCAAGTTGGTCAAAGAGACAAGAATCTGTGAAGTGCGGCCATGCACCCAGTCACCTTATTCCAGTCTGAAGGTAAGCCTAAGCCACCACAACTCCAAAGATGGAAGCATGCATGAAACAGAAAATGCATCACTGTTGGGTCAAATCCTTTACTTACCCCCATTTCTATTTTTGTTGATTCTTCTGCAGAAAGGAAAGAAGTGCAGCAGAACCAAGAAGTCCAGCCAGCCAGTGAAGTTCACCTATGCCGGCTGCTCTAGCCTAAAGAAGTACAGGCCCAAGTACTGCGGAGCATGCGTGGACGGGCGCTGCTGCAGCCCTCATGACACCAGAACCATCCGCGTCAAGTTCCGCTGCGAGGATGGCGAGACCTTCAACAAGAACATCATGATGATCGAGTCCTGCAAGTGCACCTACAACTGTCCCCATGCCAACGAAGCCTCCTACCCTTTCTACCGCCTCTCCAACGACATCCACAAGTTCAGAGACTGAACGCGATTGGTGAAGAACATCCTAACCCCTCAGCAAGAGCAAGAGACCAACAAATGAAAGCAGGGGTGTAAATAGACTACCAATCAACTACCAGCTTCTTGTTGTAACGAGATTCCCAAGGAATTGTGGGCTTACATCATGAGGACTTAATGAAGTGCACTGTTTGCTGTGACTGCATCAGCATTCTTAACTAAGAACTGCTTCATATTAATGGAGCATCAAAAGTAGCTTCGTTATGGAGCAAGATGTAACTAATATTTGTACATTTTTGTTAGTCGCTGATATCAATTCACTGTGTATATTTTGATCCTTAACATCAGACATGACCCAGACTGTAGACTTGTGTGTGTATATGTAGATATGCACATGCGCAATTTCAATTAGCATACCATCCTGTATCTTACGAACAAGACACCGAAATGTAACCTCTGGACTTGTTTAACAAGCGTGTGGTTTCATTCCTTCCTGACGTGGGCATTATTGTTCATGTTTTGTGGCAGCTATTGAACTCCCTTCATGAAAAAGACAAAGCGAAACATGTCAAAGGATGAATGAATGTTTTTATTATTGTTATTAATATTATTTATCAAAAATGTAGCTACTTTATTTGGATATTATGTGTCATACTGGAATAAATTGTAAAATGATTTAATTTTATATGCTACAAATAAAACTGATTTATTTATGAAATATGACAACGCCTGAGTTCAGTGTGTTCATCTTGGAGCAGAAATAAAGCACATTGCTCACATGCACAGAGGTGGGGGAGGTTATTTAAATTTCAGACAAAATCCTCCTGTTATATCATTCTGTAGACCCAACAGATTTTCAGACAGACAGACACTGAGCAGGGTCAGTCTGTTCTTATATAACAACCTCAGAGCCTCTCTCCTGACTTTCTGCGCTTTGGAATGCCATTCTGAAGCGAGCTGGCTTGCTTTCATTTGATCTGGCTAAGCCATACACTTGACTGATTCTGAGAGGGAAAAAAAGATTAAGTCCATGAGTAGCAATGAGTATGGGAGTATGCCAAGAATCTTAAGTGCTGCTCTGAATGGGCTGGGATTAGACACCATGCAACAAGGACAATGACTATTATTGTATACAATACAGAGAATGCATTCCCGGTTAAGCTTTTTTTCACACATAGGGCTACCAAATTGACCTAATTCGTTAGCAGTTGCTTTTAAAAGTGAATTAGCAGCATTGGCCTCAAATGGCTCTTAAACTACAACTGTTTGCTAAACAGTTGTAAACAGTCTTGAAAAGTAAGGAGGGCTTAACCCTCCCATCCAGGTTTCACTTTAACAGGCATTAAGAATTATTATTATGAGCACGAAACAGGGGAAAGACAGGAAAGAAGGTTAATGGAGCTACCTCAAGTATGTTACTGTAATATAAATGCCACTTTCTATTATTTATATTTACCTAAGCTCAGACAATTCCACGTGCTTTGTTTGTTTCATTACCCAAAAGTGCAAGAAAACCATACAATGTAAAAATGTAGAATTAAAGAGCGTGACACCAATCTGAAAATGATATAGAAAAAAAAAAAATTAGCCTTCTTTGTGTTATTTGTCTTTGGTCTGGATCTGATGACAGATGCTTGCACCTGGTGCAAAATACCAACAGTACAGTTTAAACTGGGGTAGAGAGAGCAGAGCTCAGGGGCAACGACAGGGAAGGCTTTCTTTTTTGATCCAGGTAGAGGGAGCGGCTCAGGAATGCAGCAGTGGCTCAGAAAGCAGACATCCTGATGGGCGGCAGATGTTGGAAAATATTTCAGAGCAACATGTTCACTTTAGCTATGAAGATTTTCCAAATATACACAAACACTCCCAAGTACTCACTTGTATCCACAAAAGGCATCTCTCCACAAACAATTATAAAAACGTGTCTATCTGAAGGAGCTCCGTGGTGCAACTTCTCTGCATAGCTGGTGGAAATAAGTCTTAATCGAGTGTATTTAATAAGAGGTTGAACAGGACACATTGCCTTTGATTGAGCTGCATACCGCACAGGATGTGCCCACTGAGGTTTTACAGATTGCTCACATGAAAGGCTTCTGAGGTTTACCTAATCACAAAGATGTGTGGCTGCCCCTTGCCGTCCGGATTTACAGTCAAAACACTTCCAAGGAGCCCTGTTTTTGCTCTTTCCCTCTTTGTTGCTTCCTAAGTAAGACAATTTCCTTTTCGGCCTCTCGTAGTTTGGAAAGTGCCATGCAATCACGCTGTCATTTGTCTTGTTAACACAACTAACTTGGTTATGTAATGGCATCTGTATGTTATGTGAGCGCTCCTTTCGGTCATCCATGGCATTCCTTCATAATGTACCGACAAGCACAGTAGTGAGGTTCACAATCCTTCTGCCTAAAGTGTCTCACAGAATGAAAAGATCACATTTATTGAGAGGAATAAATTGTGATGTCCTGGCCAACATCGCACAAACCTGTAAAAACTATTACCAGAAACACAGGCAAACAAGGCTCTCACACACAGGCGCCCGTGCAATTAAATCACTCAACGACTACCTCATTCCCTGAACCCAAAACGTGTTTATATGACAAAGACATTAGCATTAAAGCTTCATCAAGCACTACGTAATGCTGTGCAACCAGAAGCTAACGGGATCGAGAGTGGCCATTACAACACTCTGGAAGCTGCTGAGCACTGATGTCAGCTATTTTACAGCCCCCTTGTCTACAACCTCAGGTTAATATTCACTGTTATAAGGAACCAAGGGGCAAGAAGCATGGAGGGTGAGAGGCTGGCCACCAAGTACAAATGCAGAACCACCCACTTGATTTAAAAGGCGCCATCTGCTGGCCAAAATAGGAAAAAGCACTCTGTGTGTGCTTTTATCTCATTTTTGTACTATCCCCAAATTGTGGAGGAAATATTCAGATCCAAGTACTGTAAAAAATACTCCATTACAAGTAACGCTATTTAAGTATTAGCAGTAAAATGTAGTTACGGAATTGAAATAAAATCACTAGATTATTAATATCGAAGCATCAGTGTAACTGTTGTAGCTGCTGGAGATGGAGCTAGTTTGAACAAATTTAGATCCAGTTTTATACACACCAAACACCAGAGAAATCTGAGGGCTCGTAAGATGAATAATATGCGACCAAAGAGGGGGAAAAAACAAAGTTTTGACATATAAATCTGTTTTCAGTTTTGTGCTTGTTCTCTACTCTTTGATTTTTGGTGACATATTGAATGATTTGAATATTTACTGAAATGAAACCATGTGAGCAGGTTAGAGTGAAAAATCACTATTTGGACATATTTTGGACATCTCAAATGCGAGCCCAGCTACACACTGCTTTTTGTAAGACGTCAGAGGACAAAAAGGGTGGAAATCACTGGTTTAATCTTTAGTAATGTGTTGCATTTAAAAACTTCTTCTATTGTCTGCTGTGTAAAATAATCGTCTGAAACGTAACTAAAGCTGTCAGACCAATATAGTGGAGTACAAAGTACAATATTTACCTCTGAGATGTAGGGGAGTAGAAGTAGAAAATGGAAATACTCAAGTGAAGTACAACTACATCAGATTTGTAGTTAAGTACGGTCTTGAGTAAATGTACTTAGTTACATTCTACAACTAACTACCTCCATCCTACTATCTGTATCTTTTGTGGTTAACGCACCACATATCTTACAAATGTTTGTAAAATAATTTATTGTATCTCTCACTGTACAACAGTGATGTAAAAGATTTATTTGCCAAATCCTGACAGGGCGTGGGACCCTCTCGTTGTCAAGACCAAGTGTAATTAGCATGAACACACACACACACACACACACACACACACACGCCAAAAGAAAGTGATGCAAGCCTTCTGACACACCCATCAGATCTCCATCTGAAATTACATAAGAATAACTGATGAGCAGGCTTACAGGGAAAATCAGGCTCGTTTCCCTCCCAGGCTGTTGGATTGTTCAGTCTGTCCCCAGAGGCCTGTTGGCTACTGGAGTGATTATTTGCTCAAACAAGCTAAGCATTGATGGGAGAGGCAGCACTGAGCGTTTGGGCGTCTTGTGTCTCAGTTCAATTGAGACAATGTTGGACTGAACAACCTCCAAAGGGGGCACATACACCGTCAGCAGCTGAGCTAATGTTGGCATCTGCTGCTCTCGCTATTGTTTCAAAGACATGGGCAATCCAATGAGGTCACAAAATCACACGCAGTGCGTCCAATTAGTTGTTAAAAAAGGCAATGTTAAAGGGTTTTAACACTGCAGCTCCTTTGGGTTCTTTTAACATTTTCACAGTAATGTTTGAGTCCCCAAATGGCTAAAATAAGGAACGTCATGGATATTAAATGTGGAATATGGAAGAACATTTTTCAGTGCACTTCCATTTCTTAGTTGATATTACCTATTAATGTTCATGCTGACATTGTGTTCAAAACACCTCTGACACTTATCATAGGCCGTTTAATGTTGTATAGAAATACAGAAATCACACTTGCATCATGTACAAAGCATTTAACTGGTCATTGTCTAAATCTAGACAGCAATTTCAAAGGGTTCAGTTCATTTTTAAATGTCCATTCATTCATTTTCTGTAGCTGCTTAGTCCTTTGCAGGGTGCAGGGGGGACTGGAGCCTGGACATGTCAACAGCTCATCACAAGTCGGACGGATTTTTCAATGTTTCCTTTTTCTTCTTGCCTGAAGGAGTTTTTAGTCCTATTTAAATCTTCATATTCACTTAAACACGCACAATATCCCCTTTTCCTTGTTCCTAAAATCCACAAAGAAGTCGGGCATGAGTCCTTTCAGTACAAAGCTCCATGTGACTGGATTAACATTTCTCTTTTTGAGATGTTTTACCTCTTTTCATTGCTTCAGGTCATCTTTCTTATCTTAAAACAACTAGCTTATGCTTTTAATTTGGGTTTGCTTTCCATCTTAAGTTTATTTGTGTTACAAATAATTGCAGTGAAACTGATTTAACTGCTCTTTATAATTAGTGAAATGATTATTATTTTCATTTCGGTCTTTGTAACAAGTTTTTACTTGTACAATAGCTGAGGTCTGGTGGTGGCAGTGGATGAGTAACGGTTCTGTCTCTATTTGTGTGGTTGCAGAGTATGTTATGTATTGGAATGTGTTTCATATGTGCGTTTGGCTTTTTAGAAAAAACCCAAACGCTTTCCTTTCAATAAACTCAAATTAAATTCAACAAACAGGTGTCATAAAGCGTATGACCAAATAGGTGTTACTTATATCTGCTTATACGGCTGCAAACTCATTCAATTTAAAGTTTGTTTCTTGTATCTAATATCTTAAAGTAGTGAATATTTAGACTAGGATCACTTGAAGACATTACTTGCTATAGCTACTCAATATTAAATTAGTAGTAGTGAAATCTTAAAATAAATAAGTGTAACTCTTGCACATGCTATTTTCCAACAGAGTGCTACAGTGTCCCATGTAGGTATGTTAATTGACGCTACAGCTTTTAGTAAATGTGGGACAGTCAATTTCTTTAACAGATCATTTAACCCCTAACCACAAGGATAACTGAAATAAAACCCAATTTTCTTGGTTGCCGTTTAAACCGTCCTTTGAACCCCGAAGCAGTGGTGGGTCTTAGCATCAGCAATTTGCCGACGTTCCTATGGAACATTTAGTGACAAGAGTGATGTATTTTCCTACTCTTTTGTCTCCCCCATGCTGGGTAATTGCAGCCTGGTTTCCACTTTTGTGAAGGGATAAGGGCTAGAAAGGCCTAAGTTGTTAAATCACCACCCACTTTCCCCTGAAACAATTTCTGATTTCTTTCACATCTTTTAATCTCTGGAGCTGGCCTACATCCGTGCCATGGAAATGTAGCTGATGAGTGGCAACTATGACTCTAAGGTTTAAGCACAACAAAAACTGCCTGATGGCCCTCCCTAACCCCAGACTACAATTAACCAACACATACGCAAACATTAATGTAAGGCCAGAAATACGCCCACGTACCAGATGTGACAGAACAAAAAGTACTGTTTATGGCAGAGTCTGAAGATAAAGCACTGATAGACTAAACAGAACAGACGATGTGGCATAAGGTCATGAGATCCCATGATATGCTACTGTTTTAACTGAAAAACAATAAAGACCCCAGGGTGAGGGTTATTATAGTTAATAAAACTAAAACTAACACTAACACTGGGAAAAACTATTAAAAAACCCCAAAAACTACAATGAAATAGAAACTATAAAAACAATGCAACACTAACTAAAAGGAAATACAACAGCCTCTGATTTGCTCTGTGGTTGCTAGACCACTTTAAATAAAATAGCTTTTTTTAAGATCTAAAAACCTTTCATAAACAATGCTCATGAATCATATTTGATGCCATGCATTATTTCTTCCCACCCTTTTCAGATTTCATAAATCAAGGCTTCTCCGACTGTTTCGACGTGAAAGGTAGCGAGCGCCAACTTTGCGTGATGTCCATCTTTCCACAAGTCAACATACAACTCAAATGCACTTTTAGTTCACAGATATAAGAACACACTCCGTTGGACACCTTCCTAGGCCGCGCAAACCAATTCAACCAGCGTCCTTAGCCCAAAAAAAAGGATCAAAGATGGGAGATAAGATTCATGGAGGATGTTACTGTGGCCGCTCACCTGAAGCTTTGGGAGACCCACCTATAGGAGCTAAGTATGGCTCCACCACAATAACTATAAAACAAATTGCTGTGTTATAAGTAGTACATGTTTACTATTTAAATGGAAACACATTCTGCATTTGTTTAAATGGAGCCTCAAAAACTGCATTATTATTTCAACATGAGCAGGTATGAAACTGAAGAATGGAGGTGAGACATATGGCAACTTCTAAGACATAAAGATCAGCGGGTGCTAACTTTTACTCTACAGGTAATGAATTACCTAGTTGATAAGGTCTTCGAACAGTTAGGACAAATGAGCTAAAATACTTAAAATAGGATCAGAAGGCCTTGTGAGACAACAGCATGTTCTCCAAAAACCTACTTCACTATGATAACCAGAGAATGTTTAAAAAAAAAAAGAAAAAGAAAACAACAAAAGAACAGGCTCTTAGTACAGACTGTCAGATTGACACAAGACAGACAACAAAAGGGAACAAGTGAATCACTTCCTGCAAACAACGTACTGGGGGATCAGTCCCTGAGGTGACTTCAGTGACAACATCACTGGTCTGCTTGTCAAGTGTGGCGGCAACGTTTGCTTACTTCAATGAACCAAAGGCTCTGGAGAAGTCTGCCTCCATCTGTCCTAGAGGGATTACTTTACAAGTCAGTAATACTCATGGATTGTGCAAACTATGGTGCAATCCTCTCACAAACACTTGATTCATGAGGGAAACATTAACATAAATAAGAAAATCTAAAAAGAAGATGCCCACACATCCTGACAATATAATGATTTTGTTTACCAGAGACAAACTGTACTAAAATTAATTGTCTTCAGATCTCATGGTGACATTAGAAGGTCTACAAAGAGCAGGCTGTAGAAAACTACCACGATGAAGTGCTCCAAATCATCATAATCCAACATTTCTGTTTAAGTGGAGTCGCCTTACACTTGAACCAGGGAGATTATCAAAATATGCTATTAAATTTAAATTTAGATTTAAAGTGTTTTTTTTTGGACAATGAAAATGTCTGCGATGCATTTAGAAGGTTCTGACTGATAAATGTGCCTCATGACACACCCCCCCCTATGTGAAAAAGGGTGACATCAAGCTGTGGAAACACAATTTTGTACCTGACGCTTCCTTATTTTTGCCAACATGAAGCAGTTTTGCATAAGGCCACCAGAGCAGAGCTATGTGCCGAAGCTCAACTCATAAACAGCAGCTCTGCACACAGTACAACGGAGCCCCGCCCACCAAATCAAGACTGATTAAGTGCAAACTGACTTCAGAAATTTCAAAGGGCAATTTAGTTAAATTGGAGCCTTTATTTCCAATGGCTGTGTTCTTCATAGACTAAAAAAAGCTCAGATTAACTTTTAACAGCAAACAGCAACAAAAGCACAGCTTTTGTGTGGTCGCATTGACTGACTTTATTGAGATAGAAAATTATGAGAACTGCTAAAATAAAATGGTGGTAATTCAACACAGGCAAAACCATGACAAAAGAAGTAACAGATGTGAAAGCAACGGAGGTCACTACTTTGTACTACGATCCAACTGGTGACATTTCATACCATTTTCTTCACGGTGAAAGATATAATATATTGCGATATTGTATGTTTCTGATACTGGATGAGAAATACGTTTTGAATCCATTTCAATTATGAGATTTAAAAAAAAAAAAAAAAATCAATCACTGGATGTGGCACAACCGTGTACATATGTAACATAATGTAACGTAGGAGCATTGAATTTGTCACCCCGTTTTGAACATCTGCAGAGAGATTGTATGGAGAAGTCCAAAAACTTTGCAAAAAGCTGAATTTACATGACTAAATAATCCAAAATCTAGTGCTTAAGTTGACAAACCCAAAAACGGCCTCATACTACTCGTCAAAAGACGAAAATTAAAGGGTGTCTGGGTCCGTCCCCATAGGGGGATGCGCACTCAGATGTGAGATCATTGCCCCCGACTGCAAAAGGGTGGAAAATGCGTCATCGCAGAGCAGACATCAAAGAAAGCCCATCCATAGGGGTTAACATCCAACAGAGGTTAGCAGGGGTTATAAAAACACATCTATAAACACAGGCCCCACCAGTGGTCCATACTGTCAGTTATTACTGGCACTCTGTTGTCGTAATAAACTAACATTAGGTAAGAATACGGTATGTAGAGGCACCACATGCGTAAGCATATTCACACACAAGGAGACACCCCAGAGGTGTCAGAAAAATGAGCTTGTCAACGTTAACATTTATGAGCTGATGGAAAAATGAGACTAATGATCTTATTAAAGCTTTACAGAAAAGAGAAAGCTGTTGAACTTCAAAGGTGACAGAGCATTCTTTCATTTTAATTAAGACAAATAGTCAACAGAAGGTCACATTGTTTAAAGAGTGTTAAACACAATGATAAGTTAGATGCATTAGTCGCTTGGTGAATACTTCTGACATTTTATGATTCTGTCTGAAATCTAGTTGTGCTGCTTCCTGCCTTGTCCAGGATGCTCTTGTAAAAGAGATTCTTAACCACAATGACTTATTTTCTGGTAAAATAAAAAATAAAATAAAAAAGTCCAACATGTGTGTCATGACTTCCATTTTAACTGCTGAGATTTATTCACAAACGCGCTCCAAACAAGATGTTCAAATTCCCCTTTTATCTGACTCTCATTGACTTTTCAAAGCACTACCTTTGAAGATGAAGTTTATGAGACACTGTGATGATCATCAGCATTCACAACAGATGTACAGTAGTATAACACAAATACAAAAAGGTTTTAAAAAGTGTCTTTATTTATTAGGAAAATATGCATCCAGACAGAGTAAAGTCTAAATCATAAACATATTGAAATGATAAGTATATACAGTGTTGGTAACCCATTATTTTCATTTAATTTCATAAACAATCTGTATGAAAGAAACCTGAAAACACCGACGCCTTGCATTGGTCCACTGTCCTGACACAACACTGATGACATGCCAGATACATCTGCCGCCTCATTCATTTCACCCTGATCATCTGCTCGAAGGGACATTATCATTCGAACCCACAGCTGTCAGTGGCATTAGCTGACTCATTTTCATCCTGACAGTGACGGGTATGGACAGACTCCGACTCTCTCACAGCATCCTCTTTAGTCATGCTGACCTCAGCACCATCAGTGGAAGCAGCCGTGTCCTCCATTATACACTGATCACTGCTGCTGTCACTGGGTTTATTAATACCATCATCAGCAACAGGGTCCACCTTCTCTGCTAGTTCCTCATTAGTCATCTCCTTGTCGTTAACAGGGACGTCACAGCTCTTACTACCTGAGGTAGTTTGCTCAGCACTTTCGTGCTCCTCGTCTTTTTCTTCATCACAACTGTCTATGATCTCTCCCTCCTCCATCTCTTCCTCCCCTGCTTCTGTCTTTATTCTTTTCTCCTGTGGGGGTTCAAGTTGGGGGCTGACTTCCTGGGTTCCCGTCCTGATGTTGGATCCTCTTTCATCCTCTTTGGATGGTGAAACCTGCATCACCTCCTCCTTCTCTTCGTTCAACCCTTCCCTCTGTGTTGCAAAACTACCGCAGGCCGATGCAGGTTCAGCTGAAACAACATGATCCCACTTGTGTTTAAATTGTCACTACACATGGCCACTGCAGCAGCAGAATTTCCATGCAACACATGCATAAGTGATCAGACTGATGTGTTAGTAACTACGTAAGAATGGTTAGAGCACAGCTGGAGACACGTGTTAGCAGAAATGGTGGGAAACAGAAGGACAGTACAGTTTGGGAACCCTGACGTTATGGTTTGGCTCCATGCTTGTTTCCAGAATGAGGCAGCATGCCAAGCAATTAGTTATGCAATAAACTAGGGTGGACATGTGTGAAAGAAAGGCCATGAAATAATGACTGTAAAAAGTTAATTGTGAGTTATAAGCAATTATTCTCAAACACAATCTCCCTGCAGCATGGTGAACTATAAAACACATGCAATGGTGGCAATGGTGAGCAAAACCTATTTGAGTACAGCTCACTTAAACACCTCAGACACTTCGGCCAGCAAACCTTTGCCTGCATCCTGAAAAATCTTACTAATTGTCCTTTACATTATTGGCTCATAACACGAGACAGCTCTTAAGCATTTATCTTAATTACTACTTACTGAATTTCTTATTTTTTGACACATAGAATTTTGAGGTAAATGTACATGCATTACTTTGATTGAGTTACGGTGATATGGGTACATATCAGTGGAGAGATACGTTTGTTTTTACAGCATCATAAAACATTACAAACTTCAATTTAACCTTTAGGCTAGTTGTGTAACTCTAGACTAAAGATTAGCATAAATGGGGTTTAACAAGTGTCTGCAAGTTAAATTTAAGGCCATTGTGAATGCAATTAGAGATCTATTTCATGTCCATACTGGGGAAAAAAGCAGTGTTCAAAATTCCAAAAGTGTTTTCTTGCATACGGTACAGCAGGATAAGTAAGGTTAACATAACATGTAAAATATGTTAACTTCTACAAGTAGCTATTTTACTTATTTCTTTTTTGATAAGATGAGATGCCACATTGGCCCACACACCCACACTGTGACACACTAGTGCATTAGTGTAGTGGACACTATTTCATAATCTAACCTGTTCCCAGAAAGTCATTTTAAAATCTAAAATCCAGATTATTGGATTTTAGGCTCTTTAATGACCTGATGAACAACTCACTCTGTGATAGATATTTAAAAAGCCACATATTCCATTCAGCTAGCTCTGTGTAGCTACCAGTTGTCAAGAGCTTTTTATTTTGCTTTAGATTCAAAAATCAAGGTAAAAATGTTGTCGTAGAGATATGAAAGACAATGCTGAGCTCACGAATAAAGACTCAACCTTATATGGCTGAATGGAACAGCTATAGCCAGAGCACAACAGCATGCTGCACGGATGGACTATGCATGTCCCTCAATGTTACTTTATCCTCACTGGAT
The DNA here is from genome assembly GCA_037367275.1 of Coranthus polyacanthus. NCBI lineage: Eukaryota > Metazoa > Chordata > Actinopteri > Kurtiformes > Apogonidae > Coranthus > Coranthus polyacanthus. The sequence continues at coordinate 2,710,255 of JAPQRN010000019.1, read as the reverse complement.
ACACACTGCTACATGTCCGATTGCTTGTTATCACTTCCTGCCCAGCTTCCCATGCCATGGCATGTGCAATTATCAGGATGTTTCTATGGCTAACATAATACCAAAACAGTGCGGCACCAAGGCCTTATCACTGAAAACACACACTTAGACTAAAATTACCTCATTCGTCATTCAGCCCGTCTGGGTCTGACAGTGTAATGATACAGGGTAGTGTGGTCTTTTGTGGTCATGCTAACGCTAGTGAGATATACACAGCTTGACCACACTGTAAATGTGAGTGCTTTTTCATGATATGCCGTCCTACTTTATCACAAATGACACCCCTTGGACCTCAACATCCGACACTGGAAGAGGATGACAAACAGGTGAGAAAAAGCACAGGCCGACCTCCTGTTTTCTCCTCTTCTGTCATTTCACAACTCATGAGGTCACTGTTCAACAGTAAGCCATGTTTGATCCTCTTTTTGGCCATGGTTTCTGTTGAGGTTAAGCTGGTGTGTGTGATGCTGTGCAGAACACGCTCATTTCCGTTGGGGTAACATGTTGCCATAGTGAAAAATAAGGGAACAAGGAGTCTTAAAGTCTCAGCTGGAGAAACCAGGACATGATACAATGCTGTTGGAATCGGAAGAGTGGAGAGCGGTAGGGTTTTGGGGGCTATGTAGGTTTTGGAATCGAGTCATGTATCACCCACTGTATCGTTATAGAAATATAGGAGTTGAAGGAAAAAAGAAGCACAAAACTGATAGCAATGAACAAATAGTGCATTCACTCGTATTAGTAGGTTAGTGTTGGCGCAGAAGTGACTTGAGAATTTCATCACTGTTTAAACCAAACATAGACGTGTTTACCTGGTCCTTTCGGAGGATAGTCCTTCCAGTGATCTCTGAGTACAACATGCAGAACGGGATACTCAATCAGTGTTTTGTAACTCAGGTTGTCTCGTAGGCTTTTCTCAACGTCCAACTCGTGGTATCTGTTCCGGAGACATTAACACAAAAAAGACAAAGGTGATCACAGAGCAAACGAAAAATGTAATGAGGGCTGTGTGATTGGGGGCAAAAAAAGCACAATCACTCAATAATCGCACAATTTCAATCACGATCATTTTCTAAACACGTCCACGCAAAGACAGTGGACACATCTTACAAAATCACTCAATGTAGAGTCGACACAAGGGAAGTGTATTTAACATGCAAAGGAATATATATATATATGTATATATAAAATATGCCTTTCAAGGTGAGTCAATTTTGTTGGCCTTATGCAGTTCACAGGAGAGAATCTGTGTTCAAAGTTAAAAAAAGATGCTATTAAATGATAGTAATTCAATTTAAAGCTGCATTTGAATTTCAAAACCATCAAGGCCATTCAAATTAGATATGAGTTCAGAGGTCAATCATTTGTCACATGTACTAATATAAATGATTTTTTAAATGTTTTATTTACAGTTTCCAAACTAATAGTTCCATCACGTAAAAAGAAAACGTGCATTTGCACAATGAAACTAAATCTTTGATACAAGTAAATGAAATCAAGTTGAGACGTGATACGATGCTGTGCCACGAAAAGGCTCCCGTCTTCTCTCGTCTCGATTCAGTGTAGTGGGTTTGTGTAGATACAGTCTTTCCATCTGTATAACAGATAACGTCTCTTTGAGTCAATGTTCAAAGCTGGGTGGAGCGGTAGACTTCCAAGTCAAGAGAATAAGTTTCTTAGCAGCCACCGATCTGGGTGTAAAGCCATCAGTTGTGGTCAGGCTTAACGTCTTCATATAAATGATAATTAACGATAAAAATGTGCCCCATGTGAAAATGTGAAAATACAGACAAAGAGAACCCTGTTGAGAGTTGAGGAAAAAATGATGAATCTTTTTCACTCCATAGAAACACTTCAACTTCTTACCTCCTTTACATTCAGCCAGTTAGTGACAGAGTCAGTTTACATTAAAAGGTTACCAGTGATCGGTACGTGATCTCCACAGCATGCACACGTGCTTCAGCAGGTGGTGTCACAGACTCATCCTTTCTTTTATTTCTCAACTTTGAGTTTCAGAAATTCTAAGGGAAATGTATCTTGTGTGGGTGTTACCTCACTACTTGCTGGACACGTCCACGACTGAAAAGTTTGAATCTGAAAACAGCGACGTTGCCACCACACTACTGAGAAATTTAGCCAAACTAGTAATGTTGCTTTTTGCAGTGAAGTTACTGCCCAACACCGGTCATATTTCACCTCCACAGGAAGTAAACAAAACACAGCTGCATTAATATCTTTCTAACACAGTAAATATTTCAAATTAATCACAAAAACTAATGTGTCAATTTTGACATCATTAAATATAACTGGCTTATACCACATTATTTGGTAGTGTGCAACTATTTAAACTAACTAGCAGCTCTTTATTTACAGCTTCTAGGCACTTTGATGGCTGAGAAACCTTCGAGGATTGATAGAGCTTTGAGTCATGGCTTGGCATACTTTAAGATCCTGCTTGCTCTTCGCCTCAAGAGATGGAAAGTGACTTTACTAAGAATCAATAACATCTCTCGCAGGCGCATGCGGCAACTCTCTCACCCCTCCTTTTCTTGTATGAGATGACATCAGTCTCGTCTTGTCTCGAAGTAGTCCTGTCATGCATTAGGGATGGCCGTAAATCACAGCACTAAATAGTTAACTGGATTCTCCCGGGACATGAGTTGCTTCTTCACTCAACTGATTCAAAACCATTCAGCTTAGGCTGTCAACACCAAAATACCAGACATTATATACTTTGGATATATACAGTAACTGGCAAAATCCCCACCAACTGTCAAACCTCAGACAGAATGAGGATTATTGAGCCGTTGTTTGTTATGCTAAATGCAAAAGCAGACTGAGAAGCGCCTGGGTAGACACCCACTACCCAAGCCAATCAAAGCACTGCGCTATAATTTGACATTTACAGGTCCTTACTGGTGGGGTGGCTTCCAAGAACCCCTCCCTCCTGGACGAGCCTCTCTTAGGTGGGTTTAAGATCATTTCACACGATCCCACAAATAAACAGTAGTATGTGCTGCCACTTCCCACAGAATGGGATAAAGGGTCGAAATCATAACCTGTGGGTCTCAAAACACAAAGTGCAACAAAAACCTTTACAGTGCATTCCTGATATATTTAAACCTCAGAGGAGTAGAAATAGCCTGTGTGCTAAAGAAGGATTCTGGAAGATGGGAGAGAGGAGAGAGGCAAAAAAGGGAAGGTTTTTAATTAAATTGTCAAAGGTTAAACAGTGAAACTAGTTTTGGCCACAAGGATGGTATGTGCAAAACAAAATGGTGGGAACGCACTGCAGGAGCAAATTAAATCACGTGCATGCCAGACAAATGCTTTTTCCATTTCATTTGTTTTCATGTGTACTTTATGATAAATGAATGGTCTCGGATGTTTCTAATTTTTCTGATTATACAAAGTAAACTAAAACATCAGTGTTTGTAAACAACAGTGAGAGAGGGGTTGATGGTGAAGCAGATTGCAGCTCCCTGTGGTGTCGATGGGATTGTTAAAATTTCTGCAACACGGCTGAATGGCTGCGCCAAGAACACGCACACATCTGGTCTCTATATAGTGTTCTAGTGAATGAACAGTGGGCAAGACTGATGTTCTCTTCAGGGAGGTTCCTATTGTTTCTCTCACCACTGCTGAGACCCATCAGCAGGGAGGCAGCGTTGGGGTGAAAGGGCAACTGCAAACATCCCGATACAGAGCACGTATTAATATGATAAGAACAGCAATGCTAAAAACCTTATTTTAATATACTGCAAAAGATATTAGAGATGTATGTAACTGTCATTTAGTTCTTAACTTAGTGTATTTCAGATCTTTCTGTTGTCTTCTTTATATTGTTCTGGGACACTTTATCAATATTCTGATATTCTTATATGCCAAACTTGTAATGTACAAAAAACTAAATTGGAATTACAAGCGGCCCATTTTAAACAATCTGATGACAAATTTAGACAAATAATCCATCTCCAGTCTTTGTATTGGCAGTGTGCCACCGCTGGAGCAAGGCCTAGCTCATCATTCTTATCAATACAAAACCATGAATGTCTGCCCTATTGCACGATCCAAATATTCATCAAAACGTGCCATTTTCAGCATGTAGTTACTCGGAGCTCGGAGGTGGTTGTTGTTTCAGGTAGCGAGGGAGACTTAAAAACATTGCACGGGGAAGCAGAGTGCTGACGGACATAGTCGGCTAACGGAGGGTTTGTTCAGACTACTTCCTGTGAGTCAGACTAGGTTATTTGTCCAAATAATATTTCAGTTACAAAATTACAAAGATTTCTGATAACCATTTGATTGTTGCTCTGATCTGGCCACCAACTCAAATAGCATTAATATTTTTAAATGTGTAATAGGAAAAAGGATATTACACAATTTCCATATCACAAAAACAACAGCGGTGAAGATCTAATGGTGGCTTGTGCTGCGTATGAAGGAGGACTTGGACGTTTCACATGCAAGCAAGATTTGTTGCAGTGAAGCTCAATCTCAGCATTATAAACCGGAACTGTTTTGATTTTATTCTGGGCTTTTGTTACTGCCTTGGTATTTTAGTAATAGTGGTGATTAATAAATCATATTGTCATTGATATGTACACAGCATGTTATACACACTACAACAGACGATGACAGCCGACAGCGATGGACAGGTAAAACCATTCTATTTACATGCACCATGCATTCCCATTCATGGGAACGTTTGACTTATTAGATGGACTCTGACATTTCCAAACAGTTGTGCATAAAAAAAAATAAAATACTTAAAAGGGAGCAGGGGAAATTAAATTTAATTTCTCAGGTTATGATGTCTTATTTAAAGTAACGTTCTATCTAATTGGTTGGGTTTTCATTTGCAATTTGTTCAATAATAAAAGCATGTTCAAGATCATTTTTTCCAATATTTGGGATCTATGTTGGCAGTGTACCTATTAAAGCAGAAACACATTTATTGGCCTTAATTTTATCGCACATGGCAGATTTTCCTCATATTGTGCGGGCCTATTAAGTAAGTAACAACATCCAAAACCAGTCCAACATTGCAGGAGAGCAGAGGAAGCATCTGCTGCACACAGACAAACTTGAACACAGCTTTAGGGTAAGATGAGGGAGAGCAGATAGACTGACTGAGGAGGGCTTAAGAGAGGGTTTACCACAAATATGTGAGCGAAAGTAGTACCGCTTAGAGGCACAGAAACATCACTGTCTTATAGGCCTAAAACACTGGTTAAAAAAAAAATTAAAAACAAAAAAAAAAGCAGAATGCATGTCCACACAGAGGTTTCCTTTTTTGGCAACAAATGTATAAACAACTTCTCTTCTTGTGACACATCAACAAGCGTAGATGCTCTGTGAGACTGGGCTGGTCAGCGAGGAAAAGGAGAGGGAAGGGAACGGAGGTAAGGGCATCTTCTGGATCTCAAGAGTGGAATGAATTAAAAAAATAAACATAAAAGAATAACACAAACAAACATTCGGATGGGTGTGAATGGCTCTCTTGATGCACGGCCTGTCTCCTTTCCAGTAAAAGGATGTTGACTGGTTACACAGCGATGTTTAGTTTAGCACAAGAGCTCCTTTATTGCACGCGGTTGATATTCCAGTAGACATTCAACAACAACAACATGCAGTCATACGCTTTGTGTTAAGACTTGGAAAATGACCTTAGTGTAGCCTGTGCTATGGCTTTCCATGACTTCATAACATTAATAACACACTTCAAAATTAGGGGTTTACCTCTAAGACGGCATTATTTAAAAAGTGGAGTGGAGGCCTCTTTGTACCTACGATACTTTGACCTTTTCTGGGAGACCTAAATTGAGTTGCGACCTCTGTCTGTAGGGGGCCTCTCATCTCATTTAAGCTGTAGTCTTTTGTTATGTAACAGGACCTAGGGCAATTTGAGGGAATTCCCCCTTCGACGAGCATCCTAATTTTACCTTAATTCACCCATCCTCAATAGAATGTTGACAATAAATACTTACTAAAAATTATTGCGTTATAAACCTAACAGGGTGTAATTACAAAACCCATACTCAAAGCAATTAAGGTTTGACAGGAAAAGGTTACTTACAGAGAAAGTGTGAAAGAGCTTTACCACTGAATTACTCATTACCTCAGACTTGACGAGACACGGTCTGCACTCCAAACGACTGATTTATGACTATGACGATATCAGGCAAATAGCTGTCAGGAGTCACTTTTAATGCTGCTGTAGGGGTGATAACAACCATCATGACTCAGACTCTGTCCTTGTTTCCACTCTCCTCTCTACTGTCCGTTATCAAACAAAGGCACAAAAATGCAGAAAAAAACATATTTAAAAAAAACGCCAGAAATCAAGGTTTTCGAAGACATAGTCTATGCGTTACTATAAGCAACAGCAACAGCTGTAACAATTAGCTAACAATGAAATCCTGGTTGTCTGTGGACAGATTTGTATAAATATTTAGATTTTATTTCATGTTATATTACAGAAAATTGTGATTAGTAACAATAACAGACACTTCAAAATGCGTCTACATTTCTTTTGAGTAGTTTTGTGCTGCTGATGCTACTGATGTTTTATGCAGTTCCTTAGGTTGCCATTTTTGACAATGACTATGTTTACATGCACAAAATATTCTGTGTTCTTTCCCAGCAAAAGAGAAAATTCCTATATAAGCTATTTACATGACTAAATAAGATGAATATTCCACTAATATTCCTGTTCACATGCATACACTAATTAAAAATAAGGTTTTATCAAAGTTTTGGGATCACAGCCTCCCTCTTTCATTCCTTCGCAGACCTTCTGGAAAAGAGGCTTTTCAATATGAAATGTGTACTTTCATTCATCTCTACCAGAGAGACTGCGAACAGGGGCTGTGTGTCGCCTCCTGCAAAACAAGCAAATGTGACACATATTTTGAATGTCCAAAGAATCCTCATAAAACAGGAATAACGTCAGTATATTCCACATTTCTTAGTCGGAAAATGCTCCAGTTGAAAAAAGGTCTAATTCAGAATATCCAAACGGAATATGCAGGGTCCACTCAACATGTCTATTATGATACTATTATCTTAGCCAGGATCTAAACACTTTCTTTTAATATTAGTTTACTAAATGTTAGAGGGACCAGTTAAGTGGGGAATCTCAAAGTTAAAGTCTTAAAGTATTAAAATGAAACAGTCCTTTGTTCCAGTTAAACACTGCGTGGCCATGTTCTGAATTTTAAATGCATTCTCGTGTCATAAACTACTTTATAATGGCTCATTATAAAGGTAATACTGTAAAGATGTCACACAAAGAAGCATTTAATCTTTCATGAGTTCGTATTAAGGTACAAGGTGACTACTACAGTTCATGTGAACTTCTGGCCCATACAAAGCAGGCACATCTCTACACATCTTTGTAATTCCCCTCTGTGTGTTGAAATATAGTTTGTGTTCTTAGTAAAGTACAAACCAAAAGAAGCAGGTGTGAGTTTCAAGGATGAAGGATGAGATGGGAGGTTTCGGGACACTTCATACTGGCCGGAGGTTAATGATTATGAGTAGTGGGGGGAATCATCATTCACTCCATGACTAAGCAGAAGTGGAGGACAGCCAAAGAATGTGAAAGTAGGCGAGGCAAATGAGTGCCATCAACACCTTGCCCCTACCATCATGAAAAAAAGTTAAGACATACAGAGTGAGCAGGAAGTGAGGACTAAAGTAGGAATGAAAAGATGGGAAAAAAGGATGTAAGGGAGAGAAAGATAAAGACGTGGAAAGTCCTGATCAATGGTGTTTCTCATTGTTGGACAAAAAGAGAAAAGGGGAGGAGGAACCCTTTCATTTGAGGCATCACTGCCAAAAGTCCATGTAGCTTTGCAGGAATTTACAAGTCAATTATGTCAGATTTATAAACAAATTATTTCATAATTTCAATTTTATACATGTTGAATAACTCTGTAATGACTAGCCTAATCGTGCGTCAGAATGGTTGCACTTACAGGACGCCAGGAAGCAATGACAGGATCACTCCTAACCTGATTCCCACCACACATTAACAAGAGTCATCAGAGGATGGCATATTCCCCAGGAGACATGGGCCAAGCATTCAGTTTTTGCCCGATGAGAATGAGCCCCAGCTAGGCATCAGCTCTCAGGTGAATAGGTATTAATTTGGTGGTGACTATGGAGTTAGTTTAGCAAGTCATATTGTCATTACCCTAACCTGCAACAGAAAACAGTGTTACTGCACATGGCAGATTTTCCTCATATTATGCAGGGCTTGAATATTTACAACACTATTGGATGATGGCAGGTGTGTGCTGCTGGTGGCTTTTTACAGAACTTCATGTTGTTAAGACTTCTGACTTCTTCTTCTGTGTGTTCTCAAACAAGGTTTAGTGGGCTTCGAATTTGTTACTTTCAACCAGCTTCACCCAAGCACTAAATGTGCTGTTCTCGAGTCAGCTCTTGTTGACCTTGCACGTATCTGTATTAGTTTAAAGTAATGTAACAGAAACGACTTTATCGCATTACTTTTAGAAGCAGTGTTTTTTTTTTTTGACGAGAGTAGCCCACACACCACATCACGACACATTCTGCAGCATTCTGACCGGGCACTTTGCATTACTAAATATGAGTTCCATGTTGGTTTTGTTTTCTAATTTTGTGACAGCGTAATCAAAACAAATTTGCACCAAAACACTTTTAAAAGACTTTTTTTAGAATTAAGACAAATGGATTTTTCAGGAAACCCTGATAGTGATACACAGGTCAAAGAACAAAGAGTAACTCTCACCTCACAGAGTTAGCCTTTCTCCCCTCTGCCTTCATGAAGACTTTCACGTGATCAAATGGGTCATGCACGTACATCTTCAGCCTGAAACACAAATTTCCCCCAATATGAGCTTAGTGACTCAAGTCCTAACTCAGCTTAAAATGACATGAACAAAAGATATGGCAACACCGACTAAGCAGTACTTAAAGGTGGCACTGTAAAGGTCAAAACACAAAGAGCTTATTGACTTAGTGAAGCACAGCAGAGACTTGAATGTACATTTGTCTGGTACGCTGACTGATATATGTACAGTACAGGTTCTGACTCAGGTTTCTTGTGTAAGGGACAATCCTTACAGCTACTGCAGGCTGTGGCACCTGAGCCTCCTGTAAACAGCCAACAAAAGGGCCGTGCAGATTTAAACTCCACATTTATATAGACTATGCAGAGGCTGAGTTTAAATACAAGGCGCAAGGCCGCATCGGGTATCTATTTAAAGAGTTGCATCCATCTGCAATATGCTTTTCACTGCAGGTTTTTAGAGCAGACTGCTTACGGACTGCTGACCGCTATCAGTAGAAAGGTTAAGTCAGGGGAGTCAGGTCGCTGTTCTGTTAGAGGCTCAGATTAGAAATACTGAGTGGGTCTTGTAGTTATCAAAGAGCATGCCTTGTTCAAAGACAGCAGTTCATGTTGGGGGAAACATGAGCCTGGGAAATAAAAAAGAAAGTGAAGCAAGAGGAAAGGACAAAGATAAATGTAGGAAAGTAAGATTGTGGGAACATGGAGAGACTAAATAAATGAAGTTCAAATTGGATTGTTTAGACAAAAGATTAGGAGAGTAAATTACCTGAATATTCTGCACAGTCACATTATTTTTCATTTCTGCTGCATTGTGACAAACTAAACTTAATAAACTCTAAATATGCACCTGTTCAGTAGGAAGTAATTGTGTCCTCACTATGGAAGTGCTAAAACATTTTTCAGGACTGTGACTGTGTGTATCACATCTTGTGTAGCACAATTGCAACCAAACAGAAAGCACAAATCTTCACATTCTTAATGTTTAATGTTTGTCAATTAGAAAACAGATAAAGTACATTTGTTGTGAATTAGAGCAGAGCTGCCTTAAAACACCCAGAAGATTTAAATTGTTTAGAATTTATAGCTGACATGAAAATAAGACCCTCTAGCTAAGTATAACCCTTCTTAGTAACTATGTTTGAAGATAAAAGATGGAATATCCATCAAATTAAAGTGTTGCGTTAGTCTGACTAATGTACATCTATCCACTTGTTTCCTAAATCAATTAGATGCATTTTTTTCTTGCTTTTTTTCTTGCAGATTGATAGGTTGCTCTGTTTATTTGTTTCTTTATTCTACTTAATTTGCTGGCTCTTTGAATTTCCCTGATTCAAAGTATCCTGACAAGATGACGAAGTATTTAGTCTAATAAAAGGGGAAAAAAGGAAACACAAGTTCTCTAAGGCTCAATATGCTATTAACATCAGGACACTCACAAAAAAAAAATCGTTTCTAACTAACTGATTTGTAGTTAGTCTGTGACTGAGGCATAATCCTTAATCATACTGCAGCCAGAGTCAATTACAGGGGCTCTGGTTTGTCCTGCAGGCCACGGCGGACAGGCTGCAGGTCATCGAAACCAAAGCTGGTTACATGCGGCCTATTTAGAGAACAGCGATCCTACAGAAAACAGGCTATTGTATTTCTATGCTTTAACAAATGATTCTTGTGGACTGCACTGAACATCCTGAGAACGCCGTTTCAGTTGATACAAAAAGCCCCAATGGTACAGTATGTTTTATTCCCAGAACAATATGAAGCAATAGCAGATGAATGTAACTGCGTCATACGGGTGTTGTAAACTGGTGGAGTGTGATATTAAAACATTGTATCTGCACCTCAGCAGCATTTATTATAAGCCATTCAATTAGCCTTGTTTTCATCGCTCTCACTCCCACTTGTCGTGAGAATCCTCTAACTAAAGACAGCTTCATGGTTGTTGCCAAGTAAAACTGCTCATTTGAACGCCTGAAGAGAACACGAAGGGCTTAGCAGCAACCCGTGTCCTTAAACTTAAAGGTCTTCCAAACAATATATCAAGCTGGTTGTGTTGTTTTCAGACATCTACCATCACATCATTAAGATTTTATTTCTTGTTCTGAGTTCAGTGTCTGAACACAAACTTAATTTCTACTACTGAATGTAACACATATAATTGAGTGGCTCTGGCTTTGCTCAATAATTCAGCAGAGACTTTTGTTGACAGCAAGAAAACAAATCAATTTAACTAAAAGAGAATCGAAAAGAAAGATGCGTACACTTTAAATAATGCAAATGGCCCATTAAAATTTTAAAACCCATTAAAACAACTTTTCTGCCCTTTCTGATGGATAGCACCTCTATACAGAATCAACGTCAATCAGTCATTTAGCCACATTTTGACAAAACAAAAAAAATAAATCTCAAGGTGCAACAGGGTTAAGGGGACAGATCTCACTTTTGGCGTGTCACAGGGTCCGACTCCGTAGGGTGAATATAAGGGATCAAGATCTGCTTGAGGGTTTGCCCATCAGACACCCTAGAAAGAGTAAAGAGATTGTGGAAGAAAAAAAAGAAGAAAGAAATCACACGTATGCAAATGTGATGATGTATGGTAAGTCACAAGTGTAGCTTTCAAAATCCAGGAAAAAAACAGATTTGACTGCAACTTGAACTCCAGTTTTAGACCCACAGAATGTATCTACTACAATTTACACACAGGCCAAAAGTATTTCCCACTGAGAATTAAAATGAGAAAGCTTGTTAAGTGAGGCTCATTAAAATTCATGATATAATGTGCTTTCCCCTGTTAATAAAATACACATGCTTCTGCAGAAACTGTGATGGGTTTACTGTGTGTAACTCACCTCCCCTGACTGAACTCGGTGCTGCTCTGGGGAAAGATGAGCTTCAGGTGCCACATGAACTGTTTTTCTCTGCATGACACAAAGACAAAATGGTTTTAGTTTTAAACAGTAATGTTTGATGCCTGTTTTTCAGCACAGACAGATGAAGTCACCAGCACTTTCACAGTATTCCCTTCATAGTCAAACACAAATGCCCTTGTTTAAATTCAGAGCATAGAAAGGATTCGACTCTAATCTGTCCAAGACAATACGCCTGGCTGCTTCCAAGATCTTGTCCATCTGTGTGCCTCTGTGTGTATGTGTGAGTAAATGAATAAACCAGAGTCGCCATGGAGACCATGACATATACACTCAGGACTCGGACACCAGCTGCTGGATATCACATAATGATCACTTATGCTGGGGTAATGTTTTGGGCAGTAACTATAAAATGTGGCTGGGTTTTCTGGGTTGCTGGGCGTGCTCTACAACCAAACATTTATCCCCTAAACAGCCACTGTGTTTGTACCTACTAATGTCATCACGATGCAGAAATAGCCAACAAAATCTAATATATCAAATGAGATATGAATAAAAAGATGGAATTCAACTGTATTTAAAGCGATACTAAACACTTAAATATGTTTTTTGAGTTGTCAACAGAATTATATGACTTAATCGTGATGGAACGCATCAATATTGGTGACAATACACATAAAAATCTGCACTTTATGGGTGAAAACAGCTCAACACACCACTTCCTGCTTTGAGCCTTCCCACCTTGATGATGAAGCAGAGTTGAACGTTTCCAACGGCTCTACATCATGAAATTTGTATTTAAAAAAGAAAACAATGAAAATGCTTCTAATAAGAGGTGTTCAGTCCACTTGTCCTTCAGTGAAGTCTGCTAAACCTTGTTCCTTTTCCGACAGGTCGAACTGAAGCTGTTTTAGCGCTCTATTCTGAACCACCAGACTCACACGGGGGCAGTGATTTTGCCCCGTCAAACCGCTGCCTTCATCCTAACCCTTTTAGAGCCTCATATGTTCTGCACTGGTGTCTTGTGAAGCTCTCTCAGACCGACGTACCTGAACTACTCCTGTCTCACACATCCACACCTGGACATTCATGCACTCAGAACAGGGGTGAAGTTACACTTTAATGTTAACTGCAGTTTAGTGTTAGTTATGGATATTTCAAGTCCCCCTCCACTCAAAAAAGTATTCTTGAGCTTCACTGCGAGCTTACACACAGTGATGTCCGTGCAGAGTTAAATGCTCTTTCCACGTAAAATCTGAGTTTAATGTGTACTTACAAGCAGGATTTGCAACATCACAAATATTTTGGACCCAATCATGCTCTGTTATGCAACTTTTACAAGTGTGTTGTAGAAACTTGAAGTCATCAATGCTGACACACCGGAGGAGAGCAGGAAACATTTGTATTTACATGTTCAACGATCAAGGAGGAGATGCTGTTTTAACTATTGGTAAGTAAGCGTTTCGCATAAAAGTCATATTATTGTCCAATAATCCTATGTTTTAGGATGTCTTAAATTACACCAGCCCAAAAACAATAAAACATTTTGACAATAAATAAATTTGACATCATTTTGTAGATAAATCCAAGTGAAACTCAGCATGAAAAGCATTTCGTCATCCGTACGGAACAGAAAATAAGCCACTGGCCTTGGTATCCACAACCCAAGCTGATGACCTACACGCTCTTTCAGATCCATAAACCCCACAAACAGAGTGTTGAGCCCAACTACAAAGACTTGCGTTGACCAAGACCACAGAATTTTGCCATATACAGTATCGGGTGGAGCAGAACCATCAGGGTAGAAGGACGGAGGCCTTGATGGAGCTAAAGATGAAGATGAAACATACCCTCTGAGTATAATTGTAAGGCAGATACAAGAGACCTTGTTATTAGGGCTGAGGACTCACCGAGAGAGATTTAGAACTCAAGTCGGAGGTTTCTTTTGACATCTGTAATATAAAGATTTTGGCATCTCTTTTAACTTATCCACAAACAAAGCCCCGCACAGCTATTTACTACCATTAAGTTATGTTTAGCATGTAAACATCAGTTGAATAACATCTATTAGTAACCATCACAACTAAATCATAGTATACTGGTATTGAAGGTTTAGTGTGTAAGATTCATGGGAATATAACGGCAGACATTAAATATAATATTCCAAATTTTGATTTCATTAGTGTATAATGACTGAAAATCAATGAAAATAAAAATAGTTGTGTTTTTGTTACCTTAGAATGAACCATTTCTACCTAAAGGAATGGGTCTATGTTTCTATAGTAGCTCAGAATGGACTTCCTCTCCTCCTTTTTCCCGTTTTATGGTGGATGGCATCCAGCATTGAGGTACATTACTGTCACCTACTATGTTTGAGTGTGGACCAACATTAATATCCCTTTAACTGAAAAGCCCACAACGGACAAACCAAACACCAGCTCTAAAGAGGGCTTTGGCATTTTTGGCTTTTTAAGGGTGTATTCAGTTCGCTGCAATCTGCAGTTTCACAGCTAGATGCCACTAAATATCACACACTGAATCTTTAACTTGTGCGCAACAATAGTTTTAATTATTGAATAACCTGCTATTTATTTCCTGACTATTCAAACCATTTAGTCCATAATCCGCAAAATTCCAATTTTAAAGTCCTTAAAAGTCCAAGTTTTTTCATTGCCTATCGAGTAAGAAAAATTAAAGAGGCTAAAATCGTAAATTGTTTGGCATTTTTGCTTGAAATTATTAATCAGTTATCAAAATTGTAATAGTTGTTGATTAATTGTTGCAGCTGTTTGTGAGAACCTACAGGAACAAGAAGGAGCCATTGAAAATTAGTCATAGTCTTGGTTAAAAATAACTCATAAGTTGATAACTAATAGAACTCGTACTGACAAAGAATGACTATCAGTGTGCAGTGGACTAAAACAGCAAAATACCATTAAAATAAAGTTATAATGTATATTTCTTTCAACTATTATTTGTGTAAGCTGCTCAACTCAGTTCAGATGCTTGTGTTTTGTGGATCCAGATGGTATTATACAACAAGGGAATGTTTTTTTCCTTGAAAACAGAAACAGGATGGGTAGGAAGTTCAAAAGTGAAGAAATATGTGCAGAACTGGCAGAACAACCTATGAGAGGTGGTTATGAGTTTCCACTTCATTGTATGGTGAGGGTGAAGGGGTAAAGCTGTAGGCAGTAAAGGCAGCAGCAGGCAGCGTTGGGAGTGTAGGCGAGGCACTGGGAGGAGATTCCCTACGCAACTGTAGGAGGTACCTACACCTCTAACCCCTTAGTCAGAGGAATTTATGTGTTTGCTTAGTTTTGACTGAGTTTCGCCTTTAGTGCGTCAGCGTGTACGTGCGCGAGATTGTATGCATTTGTATGTGCAAGCAAATGAAGGTGGAGCACCAGGTGTGATGCCATTATTCTGTCATTACAGCAAATGGAAACTATGTCTGTCAATGGAAGGCTTGCCCAAAGATGCATGCAGTCATTTCAGGCAAGGCCAGAGTGCATACCTGGGATAAGTGCCATTATTCATTGTCAGGGGAAAAAAAAGAGGAGATCGGCATAAAAAAGTCAAAACAGAAGCACCGACAGTAGGGGATGGCTGCTTTAAATACCAGAACCTGCTGAAAAACATCAGGATGCACTGCAGAGTCCTTCAGCAGCTACATGCTGAAAGGCCTGGAGTTAGGATTTAAATTCTACAGGGGGGGAAGTAGCAACCATCATCTCCAATTTGTAATGGTGTATATACGGAGTCCTATTCCTTATGAATGTTTAAAACATACCGTATTAATGAATAAACCCAACAAGGCTTTATAAACTTCATAAAGTTGCAAGCAATAACATTTGTGCTATCCTTATATGATCTGCATTAATGGGCATATTTCAGCATTAAAGGATTATTTTAACAAACAGCTTACCACTTAATACCACTCATTACCGTACTTAATACCAATAACAACCATCTGAAATATATGTGCTTGTCTTTATAGAAAAAAATGGATAGTTCATATCTGTAATGATATTAAAGATATTAAGATATTAAATGGTCTCCTCGTCGTCATCAGGGAAACTTATGATCAATGTTTTCAGTTCTGGAAGTAATACTATGCGCTCTGGTTTCAGATGTTGTTTATTTTGTCTCGTTCTGAGGGGGGTAAATCTATTCAAGAAGCCTAAAACCTCAGTGTTCTGCTGAAAAAAACATGAAGGTTTCGTAATAGTTGTGTACAGAGGATGGATGCAGTCATCTCCCATTGCTTTTCAAGTGGCTATTGTTTACTTGTTCAATCTGAGGCAAACAAAGGCTTTGATGATTCAAGTCAAAGATTTAAGGTATTTGATAGAAGTGGTAAGTGCTGCTGCCGAGGGTCAAAAAGTAACCAGTGGCATAAGAGACTCCTTTCTGTATCACATATCTGACAACAAAACTCTAGGTGTGATCATGACATTTCAGTTTTAGATAAATAATAATTGCCTTGCAAAAAGCAGATTATTAAGGCCTATTGCAAAAAGCAGATTAAGGCTATTGCACGTTTAAAACAAAGTGCTTTTTGCATCATCTAACAGTGTCCCTTTTCTGACAGCATTCAGAAGTCTGAATCCAAAGCACACAATATTACTTTCAGAGCTGCAAACACTAAAACACACAAAGACGCACACTCAGTGCAGCAGCTCAGTCATGAACTGAGGGATTTAAAAGAATCAGATTTGTCCCTAAACAGGCAGAAAACCCCCTTAGTATTAATATTTAAACATGTTTACATGTTTCCCACTCTATTCTGGTCATGCTGTAATCCTATTTAATAAACCAAGGCTTTGTTCTTGTGGTCCAACAAGCTGTCTGATGAAAAATCCCTCTTGGAGGGAAAATGCCCTTTAAATGCAGGCCACGTAAAGTAACAGATATCCAATTTAATGACATTGTGTTGAGGTTATAAACCTGATTAAACAGTACTGTTGTCAGGGGAAATGTATACCACACATATATTAATACTTTCAGAACTTTCTGAAATATGCAATCTGACAATCACGCTCTCTTTCTCCAGTCGTAAGCCAGGGGGAAAGAAAGTTGGGAATTAAATTCACCACACAACTACTTCCTTTATGTTTTATGTGTACAACAGCATATCTTTGACTTGAATCTGTATGCAAGTGAGCACCATGAAGTCCAGCACTGTATTAAAACAGGTACAAACACATCTGCCTTTAGACAAGGTTGGAAGGCAATTTGTATTTCAGCACACCACTTTGGCAGCTTCTCTAAACCTAAAAGTGGTTTGAGGAACTGTCTGCATTTAGGAGAGAGACTGAGAAATAAAGCAGACTCAAAGGAGAATTGATGACTTTATTAACAAGAACACACTATGTTGAATAAGCAAGTTATTGGAGTTGCTTTTGCCATCATCACTAGAGAGCAGAAAGCCTGACTGGTGGTCTGGCAGATGGAGTAGAAATCCATCTGGCTGGATTAAGAATTGGACAGTTACAATAAAAATGGCGTAACATATGAAACCATATGTCCTCTGTATCTGCCCATCAGAGGTACATGCCAGGATCTGGGTGGCAATTAGGTGCCAGTGGAATGAGATGACAGGACTTTGGGGCCAGTGTGCTGATATACAACACATTTATTTAGTATCCAAAGCTATAGCTGGATCCATAACCTCAAGAGGGTGGAGAGGCAGATAGACTGATGGACGAAAGTAATAAGAGACAAAGATTACAGACAGCTGAATCTACAGATTGATTCTTTATGTTTGGCTTGAAGCAGAGTTGCTGGACAAATGCCATCATGTTAAGTCACAGTCTGCTTGCCCTGAGAAGCTTAGAACATCCTTTTTGCATGGATTTTAAGATCCATCCTCTGGGTATGATGGATCGGACTAGGAGTGACGCAAAATTAAGACTTTATCCCAAACTCCCAACCATCAAAAGTGTGGGAATATTATTAACACAGGCCTAATAAAATTACGCTCTGCACACTTTGTATAAGTACACAAGAGCTGATGGCTAGTATGGTAACACCGATTTCCTGTGCATCTGCAAGTTGTAAGCGGTTTGTTCATGCATAAACAGTCCTATAAAACTAAACACTGTAGATTTCCATTAGTGTTACACACTAAGTCATGTCAGCATCCTTTTGTAGATAAATAATACAAGTGTATTTCCGATTACAATCAGCACAAGTCACTGAATACACAACACCTTTCGTAATTAGGCCTACGCTGCATAAATCTTACCTTTTGTGATTAATAGTATACTGACTAAACCTTTTTTTTGTTGGGAAATTTTTTATAGGTAAAATATGTATTTTTTAATTATGGTTATTATTTACTGCTAAGTAACCAAAAGATTAATCGACTGATCAGAAAATAATCAATAGATTAACTGGGAAAAAAACATAATTAGATTAATTGACTAATAAAAGAATATATATATCTAAATAAATAAGTTACAGCCTTATATCAGGCCCAAATATATTGGCAATCCATGCATAAGTTGCTGGGATATTTCAGCCTACTGTAAGTAAGTGATGAACCAGATAACCTTTACATTCATGATGGGTTAAATGTAAGCAGAAACATTTAAGTAACACTGGATTTTTGCCATTAATACAGAATCTATGTATCTATTTATACAAAACACATGAAAACTCATATTCTCACCAGCTTATGCAGCATTTCTGGTCAATTTAAAAATGGAAACTTGTCTCTGAACCAGACAGCATCATGTAGCTCAGAGTTATGTGGGTAACTGTGATGACAGTGTTTGCAACACTGATGAAACTGCTGCTTGCCGTTGTGATGTGGAGTTTGCCTCAGACGGCAGCAGACGCAGACTCTGCTCTGCATCAGCGGTGGTTAATCAAACCAGTGACAGCCAGAAGGTTGTCTGTCGGAGTTTAGAAATCATTTGGCTCAAGCGGTTGATGATTGTTTCATTTGAACTTAATTTTTGGAGAGGAGTTGCTGTGTGTGTATGTGTGTGTGACTGAGGTGATGAACAGTAATCCTCCATCATAAAATTTGGGGTGAAATATGATTCCGCTGCTTTAACCCATTTGTGCATTAATTCATCACGTTTGTCAGACACTGCACGCATTTCTACAAACCTGTGATGAATGTCACTGCCACATTTCAAAATGTTTAAATCTGCAGTGAGTAGACTCAGAAGGGTACTAAAATGAAATCTAATTTATCAAAATTCAGAGAAAAGACACCCCCAAGTATCAAAGTTCACAGAGACCATAAAACACTGATTTACTAAAAGATTTGATCCATTGTGCTATCAAGAAATAGTACTTCATTTTAGAGTTTTTGAGAGTTGTATCACAGAGTGACCAACAATATGAAAGTATCCCGGTACACTGCCCACGATAACGATGGTGTTTTGATGCAGCAATTCCATAACACTTGATACAATGCAAGATAGCCATGCATGATACATCACAATGTCTGTGAAACTGAAGAAAATACCCCTAAAAAAGCAAAAAGCAAGAATTATGCATTTATTCATTGCATTGAGGTGTCAGTAGGAGTGTTTCCATCCCGCTGTTTTTATTTGCATTTTGAATTTATGCAATAAAAAACCTGAGTGGAAACACAGAAAAAAAGTTTTAAAGCTTGGAAGAGGGGGAAACATTGGTGTATTGATAATAGGTAAATGTGGTAAAAGTGCAACGGAAACACATTTATTGAGTAATTATGTGTTCATTTGTGGAGCAGTGAGGAGACTGTAAAGACGCATGCTCACCAAGTCACACCCAGGCATATATTGTACGCTTGGATTCACTAAATTAATACAAGAAACAAACATAACTGCCACATTGGATGGGAACAGCAATGAAACGGTGCAGAAATAAATGTCAGACAACGGCTTTGATGAACTCTGGAAGAGTTATAGCTCTTGATCCGCTATATGAGTCAGAGCCAGTGGTCCAACTGGGGAGGCAAAACCTAAAACCAGCTTCATGTTTTTTGACTAAATACCTCTTAGGTTTATCAGCCCCTTAATCAGCAGCTTAGGTAGTATGCCATTATATGAACATCATATTAATTTTCACATAATAGTGGATGGAAACGCACATAAATTCACAGTTTACTTTGCCAATTGTGAAAATTCGGTTAAAATTTGCAATACATGTGGATGGAAACCTGCCTAGTGTCACAGTATTTGACAACTCAGATAAAAAACTGCAGAGAGTCTAAGCTTAGTGTCTCTTAAACACACAAAGCAGTAACTCTGTTAAGTCAAATTGGCAGAGGAATCAATTTAGAGTGCATGCATGTTTTATTCAAATACTGATATTGATATTTGACTCCAGTGTATCATTAACGTATCACAAGAGGAAGTTCCATGATGCATTCCCATATTGATATTTTATCCCAGCCCTCGTATTCAATAAAGAAGAAATAAGTTTAATTGAGGCTGATTTCCAATATATGGTAAAGTGACACACATGGCACAATTCCATACCAGCTCATATTACCAATAATTTTTCAGGTTATTATAGAAATATGTTGAGTTATTATCCATAGTAACTGCATCTGCAATGTGTTGTCCAGTCCACTCAAAGTTGTCTATGAGGAAAATGCCTTGCTATGCCAGGCCGAGGCTGTAGAAAACATAATTCCACCCTAACACAACTACTCCCAATGTCCTGCCAAATGCCAGCTATTATATACTTACCCTCCAAGGGCTGGACTGAGAAGCAGCCTGTAATTTTTCGCCAGTTTCTTTACTGTTCGTGCCTTGTTTTTGAAATTAGTCACTGAAAAGAGGTGGAAAGAAAGTAAATGCAGTGCCATTATTTTGCGTACAAACGTTTAATCAAAGAGACACATGCTCACCAAGTCACCCCCGTGCATATATTGTACGCTTGCATTTACACACATCTACACACACACCATTGCCAGCCATGAAAGCCCTCTAGTCAGCCGTCTGCCAGTAATGATCCTTCTCTGGCAGTACGAGTGAGTAGCATGAATATGTCGCTAACCAGCTGCAGTCACACAGCTCACACATCTGCTTCTTATATTATGTACTTGGTGCATTCTGAAGCACATTCTCTCTCTATCCCCCTGTAATTTATTGTACACCTTTCATCCCATCCCTTGTGTCCATTCGCAGGTCTGTGAATGGGATACTGTTGCGGTTAGTTAAAAAAAAAAATTCTCTGCGGCGAGACTCTGAAAGTAACCAGACTAAACAAAGAAATAAGAGTGTGCAGCTGGTTCATGATTGTAGCAAAAATGTCACTGTTTTCTGGAACAGTTATGGGAGTTATGTGACACAATTCCCAAGTTACTAAAACTAACCAACACACTGGTGTCTTCCTTCAGAAAAACTGTAACGGTCACGGTTTCACAAGGAGGATATGGCTGGAGGATCTGCAGTGTCTGCCACTACAACCTGCCATAATATTGCCTCATTCAGAGATGTGACAAGCACACTTAATTCACTGTCTGCTAGACACCGGAGTGGTAGACCTTTAAGGATGGAAAACAAGCTGGTGGTGGTGGTGTGAAAAAAAAAGAACAACATAAAACCAGCTGCATGGACTGACAAAGGAATCTTTTAGTGGCAATCCTGATTGGCACCCAGTGTTGTCCCTGGACATTACAGGCTTGTAAAAACCTTACTATGTAGTTCAATAACCATTTTCCTCTCCTCTATTCTTCCACCGAGGGATTAGAAAGGCAGGGCTCAGCCTCAAAAGAAATGGGAAAATGACTGGCAGAGGACTGTCCAAGGAGGAAAAAGGTGCCAGAAATGACAAGACCACCAGTGGAACCGAGCATGAAATGGAGCATATATGAAGGAATTACTCAGTATTTCAGGGTCCAAAGCTTGTAATAAGCTTCAGTTTCTAAAGTACCATCAGTCTGAAATGACACTGAAGTAATTTCTTCTAAAATGTTGCAAACACTACAGGTTCAATTGTGCCTGTTTTTTGTGATGCCAGTATGTGTGGATCTACTGGTTTAACAATATATCGATACACTTGAGTATCAACATATGTTTTGTGAAACTGCATTAATTTTCAAAAACACTGGATTAATTTCTAATTAACAAATTATACAAAAAATTATGCTATGATATTGGTTGTTGCAAAGACAAAGTGACAAATGAAAACAGAGACCCTTTTTTTAATTTAGATTTTACGGTGGTCTGTTATTTACACGATGACAGCTTTCCTAAAATGTGATTTTCATCAGATTTGCATGGGTTCATTTGTGACGTTTGTGGTGGAATATGTGTTGTCCTGTTTGTTCCCATTAGTGACTTCATTTCTAAGCTAGCAATGGCTAGTGTTGCACACTGTTGCAGCTGTAGATGAACAGAAGAAAGGCAGTGAAGAACTTGAGAGTGAGCTGTTATCATGGATGTGGAGACAGCTGTCAGGTTAGAGTTAGCTAACATCAAAAAATGGCCAGCTCTCGGCACAAAACAGACACAACCTTAATGGAAGTAGACGAGCACACACTAATATTTCATACACAACATTGAAAAAGACCGATAAATCACTTGCTTACTGTATTGCAATGTATTGAATCATAACCTCTGTATCTCTCTAAACAACAGATGAAAATCTTTTTTACCCTTTTCTACAGTTGCTTTAATGAACATAAGACATTTTTCCTCTATAATTATATTACTTTTCTGTAACTCCACAGGATGTTTATTCAAAGATGTTTACTTGGCGTGGCCCAGTAGCTGAGTGTTTAAGGATGCCAACAATCAACTGCAGCTTTCCTTGTTGGATTCCCACTCTGGGTACTTTTGTTGCATTTCTTTCATCGATTCGGCAACAAGTAGCACAAGACTGTAAATGTCCAGTGTTTAATAATGATGTAACAAGCTCCTGACACATTGCATTTGAAGCTGACAGCTCAAGAACAGCTGGGCGCTGACCTTCTCACAAAAGGGTGGTGACGAGACCCTGCCAACTTAGTCTGAAATTCCTTCTGAAACTTGTACAGCCAGACGGAGACTGCTGTTATGTAAGTCTGTAAGTCTCTGACTACTTTTATATACTATCTGAGTTTAATTGGGAAGACAGATGGACCAATGGATGGTCAATGACATCTTAATGTGATCCAATTTTAATATCTGCTTATTTCTGAAGTCTATTAATATATCACTAGAAGGTGAAATACAGTTTTAAAAAAAAATTTAATTCACCTGATGATTTCCTGCAGTAATTTGTAGCTTGTTTTTTCATCGGGCTGATGTCATAATGGAGGAAATGCACTGCACATGGAGCAATTTTGTCTTGCAGATTTGTCTGCAGCATGAAATACAACCTCAGTGATTCTCAGCAGGAAGCGAGTGAGTGTATGTGTTGATTGAAAGCTGCCATACATCAACACTGCACACATCTGACGAGGACCAACCAGGCACGAGGGAAGGGCTTCTTGTGAAATACAACTCTGCCACGTCTAAATAATGTCCTAATACCAAAACACCAAAATAAATTCCCATGGGGACAAATAAAGTACATGTTGATCTTGATCCTCCCTTGAGACATTTACAAACCTGACCTCAGCTCTGTTTGTCAAACTGATGTACCGTGCTGTAGATACAACTGGCTTAACAAGAGTGCCATCCTGTGGCAAAGTTAAACATCACTAATCAAAAGCAGTTTTGTCTACAGACTAAGCAGGGCTTAACTTCACCAGAAAACCGTGAAGTGTTGTCTTTGAGTTTGCCTGAGTGGATAAACAGTCTAACAGTGTTTGGGTTTGGACTTGTAGTGGCGCTGCTCTGATGGAAATCCAAACACCCGTTTGGTGTTATATTAGCTGTGTTTGTACTATGCCTTTTGTGAAATCCCCAGGCTCCTTTACAGGGGAATTAAAATCAAGAGTTTATACTTGTCTTTTGTGGAAACGTTTTTTTTATTTTCTGTTTCATTTATATTTCTTATTACAGTGTTCCAAAGACAAAGCAATTTACTGCCTTGTGACGATAAGGGTCATTAAAGAGTTACTAAATTACCACAAGTGCGCAATTATTATGTGTAACACTGAAGCACAGTGTTTGGATTTCAGTGAATATATTCTTACTTTGCAAGGAAGAAGGTGGAATTTTCCCTGCTCTTAGAGAAGGAGGTCGGGAGGAACCTCAGTGTGATGTTCATCTTCCTGGCGGCGGCTGCCAGCCGCTTTGCCTAAACAACGAGAAAGTGGAGATGATATAATGCAATACAAAACTCCATTAATGGTGGGGTTGGCATTTCAACATTTAGCTGTCAGAGTCAGGCAACATTTTTCTGTGATGATAATTTTGTCTTTGGTATCTTATGCGTTAGTGATTTTGTATTTTGGTTTCGTTGTTTATGGATCTAACTAATCTTTAGGGGAATCTTTTATTGTACAGTATTCCTTGCCAAGTAATAGCACTTTGTAACCTTGCTTTAGAAATGTACTACAGAATTACATATTCTAATGTCCAAACAAATCCAAACAGAACATCAGCCTTTCAAAGATTCAGTGTGTGATGTTTAGTGATATCTCGCAGTGAAGCTGCAGATTGCAACCACTCATCCTTCTCACCTATTATGGCCCCCAAAAAAACGTGGAAAGTCCCTCATTACTGTAAGTGTTTGTTTTTTCCATTCTGGGCTTTTTAGTTAAGGGGATACTAACTCTGGTCCACACTCAAACATAGTAGATGACGGTAATACACCTTAACGCTGGATGCCACCAGCTGTGAAACAAAAAAAAAGAAAAGAAAGGAAGTCCATTCAGAGCTACCATAGAAAGATGGTGGTGCAACATGGTGGACTCCATGAACAGCGACCCACTCCCTTAAGATATAAATGCTCATTCTAAGGCAGCGAAAACACCACGATTCTTATTTCAGGTTATTATACATAATGAAAACATAATTATGAATATTATATTCCATTTCTGAAATTAGATTCTCCCGAATCCCTCTAAGACTTACACACTGGACTTTTAAATAAGATTGAACAGCAGGGCACTTCAGAGAAAACAACTGCTCAGGGAGGTTTTGTAACTGAAAGCTTCTATTATTGGCCATGAACAAGATTTGCTGGGACCACAGAGTGGCTGACATTTCAGTTCAGAGGAAAAGTCAGTGGGGGGAGAAGGCATCTCCTGTAAAACAAATAGGTCTAAATACCAAACATCTGTTCTGCATCAATAAATCTGGCTGTGCAAGTTTCATTAACAATTAAACCAAAGATGACCCGAGCCTCTGCTTCCCGGCCTCATCTAAATTCACAAGCACAAACCTTTCCTTTCTGGAACCGGTGTGGCTTCTTCATGGCCATAGATTGACAGGTAGAGAGAGACACTAGAGGAGATTTACCAAAAGGTAGGACCATATAAGGCTAATAACAGATTACTGGACTTGCAAGCCTCTGGAAGAAAGTCAAATCCCACAGCTCATTATGTGCCAGGGCTTTATCTCTTGCTGAGCCTCATTATTATGAATGACTTGTGACCTCTGAAGCAGACAATGCCTCTGAAAATCTCATAAAAGAACACGCTTAACTCCAAGCTATCAAGTATCACTTGTGTTTCGGAG
Source organism: Coranthus polyacanthus (assembly GCA_037367275.1). Taxonomy (NCBI): domain Eukaryota; kingdom Metazoa; phylum Chordata; class Actinopteri; order Kurtiformes; family Apogonidae; genus Coranthus; species Coranthus polyacanthus. The sequence continues at coordinate 2,684,942 of JAPQRN010000019.1, read as the reverse complement.
ACAGTAAAGGTAAAAGCTGCCAGGGAATCTTACATGAATGAATGTTTCTCAGATGATGTATTTTTTTTTTTTTTTTTTTATTACTGGCACTGGCGCAAATACCCAAATATCAAACAGTTCTGGTTCATTGTCTCATTCAATAACTCAGCACTGCAGAAACATTACTGCTATCTTAGACCAAAACCTCAGCTTAGACAAACATGTTACATCAATGATTCGATCATCTCAGAAATATTACAAGGATTAGTACATTTCTTTCTGCAAAATATCTGGAAACTGTTATTCACGCCTTCATAACTAGTCAGTCAGATTACTGAAATTCCTCGCTCTCTGGCATTAACAGAAAAAAAAGAACCAAAAATCACTCTCCTCCCTCCAGCTCATCCAAAACTCTACAGCCTGGATTTCGAGTTGAGCTAGAAAACGCAAACACATCACACTGATCCTGGCTTCCCTGCACTGGCTACCTGTTACTTTTAGAATTGAAAGTTATTGTTGATTATTTAGAAAGTCACGAAAGGCTTGTCCCTAAGTTTTTTATCAGAACATACTATATGTCCCTGCAGGCTCCCCGAGATGCGTTGTATGTCGTCGTTTCAAAGTCTAGACTGATTGACGAAGGTGTCATCACTGTGTAATCACATAAAAACGACTCCGTCATGTTGCGCTGCCGTGTTTCTAATTCTACATTAGCTCTGAAAGGACTTCCTTTTCTTCTTTTTTCCATTTTATACCATGTGGCATCCAGTGTTAAGGTGCATTACCAACATTATTATTACTACAGAATTTATTCTTTGATTTTCAACAGTGAATAGACCAGAAAAAGACTTTAAAAAGACATTTTGACAGATGTTAAAGATAAAAGTATAAAATTTCCCTTTTGATCTAAGACAGCTGTATAGGTTTCTTTCTAAGTCAGAATTTCTCAGACATGCAAGTTGTCACTAGGGCTGCAGCTTTGTCCATTCATCTGTCGACTATTTTCTCATTTCATTATTACAAAATGGTGAGAAAGAGTTTCCCAAAACCCATGATGACCCAAATATCTTGTTTGATATTCAGTTCACGGTCACAGAGGAGAAAATATTCACATTTAAGGAGTTGAAATCAAAGACTTTTTCTTCCTTAAACAATTAAAATATTCATGGTTTAATTTAATAGTTGAAAATTAATTCGATTAATCGTCTGTATCGTTCGTACATGTCAATGTAGATCCCCTTATTGTATATTTCTTCTGATGTTTTTCTGTCATTGATCTTGTAGAATATTACTTTCTTTGTGTTAAATATCAGTGTGTTCCTTATTAACCCTCGTCTTTACTTTTTGAGATCCTCTGGTCGACCTCGGGTCATAACCGGGTCGTACTGATGGTGTTAGATTGTGTATGTGACGTAGAGGTATTGATCTCTTTGATGTTGCAGGTGTGAGACGTTAAAATGTTTGATGTTTTCAATGTTATGAATAACATTGTAAACAAGGTCTTTGAAGGTGGTCACATGACAGAGGGTAAAGAGTGACATCAAACAGTAGATTAGAACAATGTAACATTATCT
>JAPQRN010000019.1:2668323-2682758 GCA_037367275.1 Coranthus polyacanthus | reverse complement strand
ACCATGTGAAGACCATGTGAAGACCATGTGAAGACCATGTGAAGACCATATGAAGGATGGAAATGTGTGACGTATAGGAGCATATGTGCTCAAATTTTGTATTTTTTTGGTACATGTTTATCACAGAAAACAAGCTAAGGCCACTGAGTTTCAGGTAGAAAAAAAAATGTATATTTGTAGCCTTTTTCCTTTTTGTAAAAATTTCAAACGGGTCAATTTGACCCAAATACCATACAATACGCACCACTTGATGCATGAACGGCAACATATCACTGAGTAAAATGCTGGGATGATTCTAAAAACAGGCTCTGGTCTTAAGACGATGAGTTCAGGGGGTTTATTTGGTTTTACTTTCGTTTGTTACGATCATAACATTGTCTACTATATTTAGTGTCTCTAAAGTTTACCTTGTGTAAACTTCAAAGTTGGCTGCACTTCAGGGCCAAGTCGTTTTTTTTCAGCACTCGGGAGAAAACTCTTGGCTGAAGTGGCTGAGCAGTTATGAGTAGCTGCCCTCAAACAAAGCTAACACATGAACAGTAGTGACAACAACGCAGAGGGGAGCATCTGGGTTTAGTTCTTAAATATGTAAACAATTCACACTGCATTTGAGAAACACGTGTGTTAAAACAAAACAAAAATCCTATGTTCAGACACATTTTTTGACTTTAAACCTACATTTATTAAGGATATGAAAATGTCGATTTATTCCATTTTGTTCTTTTGAAAGCGCTGCAGCCCTAAATCATGCTCACATAACTAAATCCACTCAAATAATCTGCTTTAGTCATTTAAGGGTCAGCGCCGTTCATCCATGAAACAAGGACTTACTTTCAAAGTGGTACGTGGAGTCCGGATGAGACCATCCCTGGTGGCTCCATCAGCAAATCGTCCTGTATCCTCCAGAAACCTGTAGTCTACAGCAGAGAAACGGGAAATAACAGACTCTCAATGAAGTACAAGAGTTGGATTTAGATTTATAATAAGCTCAGTAGATTGAACACACTGCATAAAGTAAGAGACACACACGTGCAGTTAAACATGACAAGAATAATATGATAAACACGACACAACATGCTACTTAGTTCAGCTCAAGTTGACATATACATACATATACAATGAGGTCTTCAGATGAGTGTTAGACCTGAAGTGTAATATTCCAAAAACTGGGAAAAAAGGCAGCACGCGTCAAATTTCCAAATCGGGGGAACAAAATCCTCACATTTCAATTATTTATTATTGCAAAGTGAGCCAAATAAATAAGTCAAAGTATTTTTCCCCCGACTTGGAAATCTTAGATATGCTACCTTTTTTTCTCTTGTTTTGGAATAGTTTTTCAGCAGTTTTTACTCGATGTAAGATTTTTTAAACACCAGGCCTCTGTCTTTGTCTGCCACAAAACATTTTGGATTACTCATTTTGAAATACAGTGGAAACTGCTTATAGTGATCACATCTGCCCGGGTCAAACTGATCACTATAAGCGGATGATTATTATAACCGGACCTTTAATTTGTCAGCCGTCTGTAGGAAGTCTAACACTCAATTTTATAGTGATAATGGGGTTTATACACCTCAAGATGTTGGTAATGGTAAATACAAGACAGATATAGACAGCTAACTTAAACTAGTACAAAGTACAAGAAAGCATAGCTATTTTTGCACATTTTGCACAGTACACCTCTCTACTCAGTGTCACTGAATTCAAATGATCACCATACAACAGAGGTTGTGTTTATTTTTTGCCCATTTCTGCAATCAGATCACCCTAAATCCTCCTAAATCAGGGTCTTTAAATTGCAGCGCTTGCAAATTGCACAGACTGATATTGCGATTACAATTGTGGTTCAATTAATTGTGGGGCCCTAAATGCATCCATTCACAAAAGATACAGCTTTTATCGGTAGTATAACAGTTCTTTGAACAATCAAGAAAAACAGATCTAGATATTTAAACTAGGAATACCATGTTTACAATTACATTTTTTGTGTACGATTTTATGTGATGGAAAGAGTGCAAAGTTGAGGCTGCTCACCGCTGAGAAGTGCCATTTCATCAAACTGTGAGAGGGTTACAAAGGCAGTTTTGTTTCGAACTCCACTGCATCCCGAATCTTCTTTATGTTTCTTTACACATAACAAGCTGCAGGAGAGAGAGAGAGAGAGAAAGGGAGAGTTTTTTTAGTAATACTTTTTTTTTTTTTAATAAACTTTGTTGATTTGATTACGTGGCAATTCAGCTTGTCTAGACGGTGCAAAATGACCGGCAAAGGAAAAACTCAGGAAACAGACAGAGAAAAGACAAAATGTGACATGTTATGTAAGGCCTGCGGTTCTACTTGAACAATCAGCATACGGTGTTGCCAAACAAACCAACGAAAACCCTGAGACTAATTTAAACTAATAACTGGCTCTGCGGACAGACAAACACTGTTAGATTTCTTTCATTATCTAACGTTATCATCATTCCAAAAGACATTCAATATGTTTGTCCTAAGAGACCGATTCAGAGAAAACAAGCTGATGTTTCACTCATTCATTTTCATGAGGGGGGGGGGGTTCACTAGCATAGATAATTAATAACAAATCTACCAGGAGAAGCAGACGCTATCCATAATTCACCTCTCTCCAAATGCCAACTGAAACTTTTCTGCCATCACAGAGTTTTTCTACAGTCAAATACGGCAGTGGTTACAAAGGAGAAAAACATTGGGGTAAACAATGTGCAAGATTGAAAGTGTGACAGCGTAAGAGAGAATAGCAACATGTATAATGACTGTGGGTTTGAAAAACACAGGATGCAGACATCTGCACTAGGGCTATTATATTACTATCATTATATCATATTACTACATTATGCATATTATTGTGAAACATGCAATGTGAGTCACAATTTCAGTGGGAATGAGAATGTTTGCATTTCAATTTTACTGAAAAACATAAACTAGAATTAGTGTCAGTTTACATCCATGTCTGTCTAGACTTGGACTTGGACATGTCTGTCTAGGAAATTAATAAAAAAGTATTAAGTGTATTTTTTGGTAAACTGGAAGTTCTCACTATATTGTCTTCTTTTAGTGATGGTGCTGAATAATGAACAGAAAAGTGTTTTTAACTAACATTGTGATGTGACAGTGAAGCTGACCTTTGACCTTTTCATCATAAAACGTCATCACTTCATCATGTTATCCTTATCTTTCCCATACTTGGGGCAAGGATCCAAAATGAGTCGTGGACCTGTTTTTACATTGTGACACATTTTCACTTTATCAAAAAAATTGCAGCTCCAGCAACTCAAGATACTGCACTTGGCCATATTGTGATTTTGATAATATTCTGATTAATTACTCAGCACTTCACTGAAATGTCTTCAGTTAATATATCACTGGAGGTAATGTGATCATTCAAAAATGTCTGTTCCAAATATCGCACATTAAAACAGGTTCCTGCAATGTAATAGAAGTGCGAAAAGATGCATTTCCACATACTTGCAGAGAGACGAGTATTTGGACTAGAAAAGACCTAGAAAGTATGCAGAAGGAACACTGAGTGATGCCCACTACAGCAGACAAGACAAACATCCCCTGGTGCCTTGAAATAAACCTTGATGAAACGTTTAGATATGACCTTTAATATGCTTTTAATACATGAAGCTCAAGCTGTAAATGCTTCGTCATCCTTCAGTTTCAAGTAATAGGCCACGGACCGTTCCTATTATTAGTGGTCTGTTTTTGCAGGCCACGGAAGGAAAGTTTAGTCAGTAAAAGCAAAAACCATGGCTATGAGTCAATCATAAAAATTATATTACTACATACCAAACTAAAAAATGTTTGAACTAGTCTTACATAATGCTTTGGTGAATATTGATTTTCTATCTCAAAAGACCAAAGTATTTCTCTGTTTAAGTGATATCAGACACAGATGGAATACAGCTTTTCTTTTGTATGAAATTACATGATCTCATTCTCCTCTTGGTGACAGAGCAAAGATCAAGGGAAAATCTATTCACAATCAGAACACATTATCCATATTGTGATCTCATTGCAATTTCAAAATGCAAAAGTATTTTTCTCTGATAGCATTGTAAGTGTTTGTCTCTTTTGGTTTATGTTTGAGAAAATCTGCTCACAATCACGCTAAGTTATTTGATATCATGGACAAAACCTGTGTATGTAAGTGTGGACTGACATCTAAGATATCGATGATCGCTGTGTTCATTGGAACCTGGTCAAAAACATCCTTTAGTCAAATCAGGAGTAACACAATGCAGCAGACTGTAGCATCCTACATGTACTTTAACTCTGGCTTTACCGCAGCTACAGTCTGTTTCTGTTTTACTGCCCGTCTTCAATGGATACGGCCCAGCACAGCACGCACAGAAACCAGAAGACCACAGAGTTCACATCTTTCCTTTGGCTTTAGGTGACATTTTCAATCAGTTCCTAAAACGGGGGTGAGGGAGGTCTTTAAATCAGCCACAAGGAGAACATTAAAAGGTTCATAATGTAGGATTTAGAGAGATTTAGGGGGATCTAACTGCAGGAATGTAATATAGTATAAATAACAATATCTGTGTGTTTGTTACCTTAGAATAGCCCATTTACATCTAGGGCTGGGCAATAAAAAAAAAACTATGATAATTATTATCATGATACAGATTGTCCTTTTGTCAGCTAAAACACTTATTATTTAATTTTACTCAAGCTTAGCTGGATTTTGAACCAACCTTTAATCATTATAAATGTTTAGAATGTTCTGCCTCTAGATCTAGATTTGGCAAACGTGTCATGTTCTGACAAATAACCATCTGGTTTCTTCAACTTTCACTCACGCCTAAAAATCAGCTTTTGAACTTGAAAGGAATAATGATTCATCATTAATCCTGCCAACGTGTTTGGTCATATTGTCCAGCCCTAGAGGGAGGGTATGCAACACAGCCATATTCTCCTGAAGGACTTAGTAATCACTAGAAGGGCATTACGTTTGATTCTGTCTTGAGCATTTACATTAAAGAACAGGAACCTCACCTGCAAGAATGTGTGAGACAGCCCGGACATCTGTACTTGGCCTCCTCTGATCCACAAACCCCACAACTGTAGCACAGACAAAAAGTGACAGCTTTAGACAAATATTAGGCAGGAGGTTAATTTTACAGGATGAACAAAAGGAGCAAAAACACAGCAACAGGGCGTAAGATTTTATGTATAAAAGAACGTAAACTCATATGCTTATAACCCACACTAAAGGTAAAACAAAGCATTTTCCAGCTAAATCAAGGGTTGTTTTTTTTTTTTTTTTTTGCTTGAGAAGGAAGAGAATTTTCTCAACCCATAAAGGAACACATATAAAAACTGTCTCCCCTCCTGCTGAGTTACGATCGTGTCTATTGTTAAGGTCTGTTAAGGACTATTATCTCATTATTGTTATTTGTATTGTTTAATGTAACCATGTCTATATTTACTGTTGTTTTATTGCTTCTTTTTTTTCCCCCCTTTCTTTTACCATTTTTAACAGTTGTATTCTTGTGCAGAGTAAACCAACCACTGACTTTCTAATCATCCAGTTTATCACAAACATTCAAAACCAACACATGTGGAGAAACGTGGGATGATAAAGTATGATCTGAAAAGTTACTAACGCGGTCAAATAAGCGTAGCGGAGTGAAAAGTACAATATATCTGCCTCTGAGATGGATTGGAGACGAAGTACATCAAATTCTTAAATACATTACTTGAGTTAAAGTACGTGTTCCCACTACTGCCCACAAACTTTAATTAACAAGCTAGGTAGAGTTAGCTGATTTGGCTTGCTTCTTCTAACACAAACACGCACACTAATGTTTCCAATTCTACTAAGTTTACAACTGCTGCGTGAGCTAAAACCTTCGCATATAAATACATAAACACCAAATGAGCACATATGAAATTACCGTGGTCTTGAACCACTTAACGCTAGCTCCTTTAGCAGCTCGATTAACCTTTAACCAACTTACTTGGACAGAGAAATCTTTCTTTTAGATCCTTTCAGCTCCTCTTCTCGGCCATTATTTTCCGCTTGACTCTCCGTAGCTGACATTTTGTCTATTAAAGGTGAAAAAACTACGGAGCACATAACACGAGGAGCTTGTCAGCCACGCGTTTCAAGTGTCGGCATCAAAACAAACCCTTTTCCGCCGGTGTCGACACGTGGAGTTGACTTCCGGTTGAATGTCCGCTCACTGGTGCCTCCTGGTGTTGGAGGGTTAGAACTACAACCTAAACATTCATTCATTCGTTTGATCTATTGGATTATATAGACTCCAGGTGTTTATTTGCAAGTGTTACAGCAGAAACAATGAACTAGTTGAAATTTGTGAAGCTCTACTTCCTCACCTCTGTTGTTTATAGTATTAATGGTTGCAGGGGACTCACAGCAAACTGGCATACGTTGCAAAAACAGCTCTACTAGAAAGAAGTCACATATTCTGCCTGTGGCGAAAGCAAACTTTGCTTGACTCGATGTCTTAAGTGGTCTCTTAAAATAAGGAAAACAAACTGTGTTCCTCTGCTGGGATGTTATGAGTAACAACAACTGGTTAAGTGTAGCTAAATACTGGGAGTATCTTCTTTTTTACTTTCTTTCTTCTGCAGTGTATCTATTTCTTTAAGATGTGGGAATGTGCAAGAAAAAAAGATGTGCACACAAATCATGTTCGATCAGGAGTTTGGTTCCTTGTTTTCTCAGACACTTTGGCGTACCTGTATCTAAAGGATTTTCTGCTTCATGTGGTAGGCATGTGCTCACACGGTGTGGCATCAGACCACAGTGCATTTTATTTTATGCATTCTAAAAACAGATCCTCCTCTAAATATTGACAAATTGTACACTTCTAAAACCAAGACTTCATAGTTACTGACATTGTGCAGGGCTTTGCTCAACAGTTGCTGAAATGAGGCACGGTGTCTCGTATTATAAAGCAGATAAATTTAAGACTCCAGACCAAACTTACAATGGAAACACATGAGGTAACAATATATTCTTTGTAGCTCTTTTTTAATATACGGAGTCGCTCTAAGACGCAGCCACCCTGAGTAGGAACTCTGTCAACTCCCTGCTGAAATCAGTCTTGCTGGCATCTGGATCCAGGCCTGGAATCACAGACCACCTCTTCCATCTAACACAGATTTGCCAAAGTGGAAGGATTATGTGTAATCATACTGCTAATGTCGACCACAGCTGACTTTCAGTTGCGATATTACTGTTATGTTGTTCACCCTTTCCCTTTTGTTAGATTTAGATTTTTTTTATTGACACATAATAGAGAAAAAACACATACATGACACATAACAGATCTGTATAAAGAAACAGAATAAATGCAGAACATAATGATTGAAGTTAAACAGGGTTTTTCTGGAGTGACCCTCCTAATGTGTGTTAAAAAAGTACTGACAATTTGTGGATAAATGCTCCATTTATTTGTTTGTCAACATATTTATTATTTACACATTTGCTTCCAACTTTATCCTCCACAGAATTTATATAATTACACTTTGTTCAAGGTAATATAATTTAAGAATATGATGACGGTATGGAAGGATTCTGACTCTGGCCTACTGTAGCTGCCAGTTTGTTAACCACCACGGAATAAAATACCAGTATGATAAAACAAAGTCACAGATGTGAACACACAAACACACCCTCTAAGCATAAATACTCTTTAGACTGAGTTGTGGTTGACCAAATAGTTCTCTGAGAGTATAACTTACTGTGGTACAGTAATGTGAACAAAAAAAACAAATCGGATATAAATAACATACAGTATGCTATCAATATATACACAGGAAATGTAAAAATCACCGATGACTCATTCTTTTTTTGCAGCACCAATGGTAGGTTTCCCCTGAAGAATCTACCACATAGAAAGAAAAGCTACAAAAACATGAAGTGTATCAAAAAAATGGTTCATAAATTAGAAATGACCAAATCAACATAAGTACTTATACAACATAACAAATCTCAATGTAACCGGTACATACAACACAAAGACTAATCTGACATTAGCAACTACTCTAGAAAGCAAATGAGCAGGTAGAGGTAGAGCACCATCTGTCAAGATGAACAGGTCTGACTGGGCAGGACCAAAGGCAAAAATCTCATGAAAACAATGTAAAATATAGCCTTTAATTGGAAAATGAAATATTTAAATCACTCACACATTATTATCCACATGCTATTGCACTCATATAAACCTTTAGTTAGACAGTGCTCCTATTTAGAGGCCTGGTACGCTCCTTCAGGTTTTGATAGGCTGCTGTGTTGTGAGGCCCTACCCTGTGATCAGGGACTAATGTGGGTCCATTTACAGTCAACCTAAGCACCGTTTGACAGACAATTAACCAAACATGTTTTACATATTTATCAGATAAATATTGGTATACATGGTTCTCCTTTGGCCTTCTTGGCCTGAGTGTTCCAAACAGATTGAGTTCCTGCATGAAGATCTGCCTTCAATTGGACATCGGGCATTTGTTTCTCACTTAAAGCCCTGTTAACTTTCTCCAACAAACATGGCAAACTCCCATAAACACTCACTTCAGCTTGGTGTTCAGATGTCTCTTTGGTAGGCAGCCACATAGCAGTTTATGTAATTGGTTAGGGAGCAGTGATATTGGTGTCACAGGAAGCAAACAGGACCAATTTCTAAATGTCGCTGACTGTTGGGGTCTGGTGTGGGAAATTCCTGTATGTCTACAATTGGTAGCTGACGACTGTCCTGAGTATGGAAGTGGAAACGCGACTGGTGCCAGCTGCCATCTTGGATCTAAAAGGGGATGGATGTGGGAGGAGAGAAAAATAAAACATCAGTCAAACGGCTTATATTTAAGTTCAGTTTGTTCTAATTCTGTCTTGTCAGCGTAATAACCGAGAGCCTGGTGAAATTTTCTGCTGCATCAGTTCCCTGTCCTGTTCATTACCTTGCACTCGTCTTGCAGCACTTGTGGTTCAAGTAGTGTGTTTTTCTCAAACATCTGCTTGTTCCAGCCACGAAACCGAAGCCTGATGTTCTCTTTGGGTATGGGGCCAGTGGAGCTGAAGCTGTCTGCCGTGCCATACGGAGGATCATTTAGGCAGCGGAGCGTGATTCTATGGCTGGCCTCGGTGCTCAGTAGATGGAGAAACTTCATTTGGACTTTCCCTACACCAAACACCATCTGTGGGGAATAGCATCGGTATGATCAAACTATCATCATCATCATCATCATCTTATCAGTTTGAAGAATTTATGTTCAGGTTTGACATAAATGTCAATGAATAACTTAATCAGGGTTTCTCATAGTCAGCTCTTGTTGCAATGGGTCCAGACTTTGGTGACGTTCCCCATATCAACACACAACAATACAGCATTTTCTGGTGCCTTTTTACAGTTGCTTTTTTTCCCCATGTGACTCTAATGCCTTTTATAGCCAAAGTTCATTGTTTTCAACAGGCTTCAACCAAGCACTAAATCCAATACATTTTTAAGACGTGTCAAAATTGTTTTGAAGACATTTTAAGGCCTAGCATTCAGATTAGACTTTGAGACTTTTAAAGGACCGGCACAAACGCTGTTAACTTTGTATAGTACACTGAGGGCTCGGCAAGCTTGAGTGTTACCTTATTAGAGGCCAAAGGATGTAAACAGGTCTGCCCCCCTGCAGTGAAGTTGCAGAAGACCTTGAAAGCATCTGAAGTACAGCCCAGGTTTGGATCAATCCAAAACCAATCTGGAAGTACCCATTCCAAGACAAGTCAGTCAGAGAACGGGACAGAGACAGCAACACAGTTATTCACATCACACGAATACATACGATGGAGGTAATAATGATAATAAAGTGTATTTCTAGAGTGGCAGAATTACAAAGTGCAAAATAAAAATAAATACCATACAATATGGGGCAAAGATAGCAAAGAGAGATAAAAACAATAAAAAAAAACATTTAAATAGACGTGATAAAATGTAACATAAATGCTACTCTGTACAGGTGTGTTTTTAAAAGCTTAAAATGAGGCTCTAACTCAACTGATCTAATATTGAGGGGGATTTTGCTCCACAGCGTCCGAGTTAAAACAGCAAAGGCATGATCCTGTTTTTGTTTTCAGTCTGTACCATGGAACTTTGAACAAAATTTGATTCAGGGGTTTCAGGGCAGAATAAGGGGTTAGGAGTTCTGCAAATAAAGCGGAGCCAGACCACGTAGGGATTTAAAAGTAATCAATAAAATCTTAAAAAATGAGTTATGTAGCGGACGAGGAGCCAGGGACTGGAGTGATGTGCTCCCTACGTTGAGCTGGGTCTGGCTGTGGAATTCTCAAGTAAAAGAGCAAAAGTTTTGTCTTGTAAAATCCTTTCATCATATCAGTCAGGTTAGATTCTCACCATCTTTGAGTTTGTGATGACAGTCCAGCAGGTCTTTGCAGACACGGACCGGGTTCTCTCTGGTGCCCAGAGGCTTTTTGATGCTCTCAATCACACCGGTCAGGTAATGCAGAGTCTTGAGAATCTCCACATTCTGGTCCCGTAGGCTCATCTCAGTGTTCTGGAAACTCTGGCAAAGCAACATTAGAAAGGCAACACGGTCAAGTCTCAAAACTACAGGTATATCGAGCTCCTTCTGCAGTTAGATGCCACCAGCAAAACATGCAAAGAACTTGTCATTTATTCTTCAGTCTCTCCCTCTACTATTCAACTGTTTCTCTGCAAACCAACTGGCCATTTATCACATTTGCGCCTCTCCCTCGACTGGAAATAGTAATAAGTAATGGTAATAAGTTTTTACCTCTGTTCTGTGGGCAGCGTTAGAGTCAAACAGACCATAGACTGCAGAGTCATCATATATCTGCCTCTGTGGATTCAAAATCAACATATTCAGTTTAATAAAAACATAAAAGATCCAGTGTTTCGCTCAGTATTAAACTGAAATATTTTAATCTATGCATTTACTCAGTGGTTATAGAAAACAAGACAGATACGCCTCCAGTTTATAGAGAAAACTGTATGACAGAACAGAAAAGCACTGAAATAAGTTGCATCAATAAACCACCACATTCCTGACATCAGTAGGGGGAAGAATAACACATTCCTTTCAGCACAAACACTACAGTTATCACATAATGTGGCATCTGATCTAGCTGTTTTTCTGGCCTATTAGAATTGTTAGAACAGTAAAAGCTACACTAGCCAGAGACTATGAAAGACATTTAGATTACGCTGCCAGAAAAGGCTTATCACGCGTCTTCGCTGCCAGTGTTACTGAACAAAAACGCTTGGACATTTTTCTGCACATATTGCACATCACTGAAGCAGTATAACTCATGTTATATTGGCAAATACGCCAAAAAAAAGTTTGTGTTTGAAGAAGAGAGGAGAGAATGGACAGGGTTAAAAGAGTAAGTCAGCATCAGGATACAGTACAGAACAAATATACCCATACATATATATATGAAAAAACAAAGAGCTGTATATCTTTTTCCCTTAACTCTGTACGTTTTCCTTCACGGGTTCTTAGTGATACATGTGTGAGGTGAAATACTCACTGTTGGACCTGGAGCACCTGGGGGTCCCTGAAGTGAGGAAGAATCAGACAAAACGAGAAACAACAATTATCACCTTGTATGTTTGTGCTAGTGGACTTAAGTATAAGGAAATAAAGTGTGTAATCCGATGGCTGGTACATCTGGACTAGAATAGACTTTTATGTAGTTACTCCACTGCATGGTACCGATTCCACACGTCTCGGCTTGATTCCACTCTCTATTGGTACATGGTATTTTGCTCATTTTCCACTGCACATAGCACACTTCCTCTATGTAACAGGTTGCCATATAGTCACTAGGGTAGTATAATCAATTAATATATGAATGTAATATAGCCTACAGTGAGTAGAGGGTAGCAGCTTGACTATTTAAAATTGCGGCGTTTGTCCTTGTCCTTCAGTCCGTGCAGTGGACTCAGCAGATTACCACCAGTACAGATAAACGAAAAAAAAGTAGTTTGACACTTACTCTGGGTCCTGGACTGCCCTGTGGCCCTTGAGGCCCCTAAAAGTAAGAGACAAACAAAACAATCAATCTTAAAATGGTTGAAAATAAGATTTCTCCCCAAACGATACACAGTCACAGTGAGCAGAATGGGACTTGAACAGCTATGGATGAACTTGTGTGTTTCTCCGTGACAATCTGAGGAACATAAATAACACGGTGTTTAACTACTGACCCCTCTGGTAAAACAGGCATCTGACACTGTTTAAAAGTAGCCACCTTGGGCAGCTGGACGTTGTTAAACACTGCTGGTTGAGTTTGACCAAATAATATGTGAGAGCATGCGCATATTTAACATCATCACTGCATGAAAAAAGATGACAATCAGGGGCCCAGTACGTTCACGTTGTGTTAGTGTGTGTATTCGTGTAAATTGCAGACAGATTTAGGCAAAACTGAGAACCTCCCTATAGTTTACATTATTGACTGGGAACGGGGATAAAAAAAAAGTGAAAAAGCTGCCTGCTCTGCAGCATGCCGTGCTAACATTTTGACAAGGCATTTCCTCAACAGTGTTTACACAAGTGGGTTTGAGAGTACTGTAAGGCCCCACAGCGAGCTCCAGGAGACGCCAGTAAAAGCTGCTTTCACCATGACTCAAGTAGAGAAATCTACTGTCACTTCAGGAAAGTCACATAAACAAAGCTACCACTGAAGCCCAGCTGGGGTTAATACATCTCTAAATACAGCCTTTGTCATCTACAGTGAGTTTTTTTTTTTTACAACGTCATTCTGCTTTGAGGTGGCGCCGTGATAACTGGCCAAGCCATGCTTTCTCTGTGAGGAGTTGGCAACTTTGACACTTCAGTAGAGTATAAACAAGATGTAATGACACAATATCATAATATTCATGCTGTAAATTCAACCCAGTCGCCAACAACAAATGTTGCCATCGCATTGTTTCTGTAAACCGCATATACGTATAATCTCGTTGTAATTCGTCATTGAAAGATCCACTACTTTTTTTTTTTTTTTGCCTTTCTTCAATAATCAGGAGGTGGTTGGGGTGGATGGCACACGTACAAAATCCAGGACTGGAGTTCACATCCCAGCACCCATAAGACTTAAGGGTTAGGCAATAAAAACAATTTGGTCAGGGTTAGGGAAGGATTGTGGTTTGGTTTTAAATATTACTAAATACATTGTGAGTCATTTTTTTTTATCGCAGCTTTGTGGACTTTTTCTGTATTAAACCAAGCCCTGGTATCTTTCCCTAATCCTTGCCAAGTGTTGTCAGAGTCTAAACCAGCGGCGGGCAACTTTTTTTTCCCCCCAGTGGGCTTTACTGACATTGATAAAGTAAGCAAATGGCCACACACTGGAGAACCGAGTTGAAACGTGAAACACATAGTGCAGAACTGCGAAACGACGCGACACACTGCATGACTACAGGCCATGTTTCAGCTCAGACGGTCCTCGTTTCAAACAGGAACCTTCTGTTAGAAAATGCAGAAATACAAAACCTGGTGTACAATTAAAAGATTACTGACATACAGCAATCCCCTTTAATGCAGCATCAATTATTAAATCAGCCCACATCAATTGTCCTATATGCATCACTGTAGGTCACAAGCCATGAGCTGTTAAAACATCACATTCATACATATTGAAAACTGGTGAGTTAGGGGACAACCCTGATCATGCACTTTTTTGTAGCATTGGTGTGCAGCTGTGTTTTTAGGTTTAATGTGTTGAATTCTAGGGACGTCTGAGTGCTGCAGCATGTAATGACAACAGCGTGCCCCCAACGGCTTGGTTAAAAAAAAAATATAGAAAGATCCTGAGAAGGATCCTGTTTCAACATGGCAGCGCGTCCGTGCATGAAGCCCAGTCAATACAGAAATGGTTTTCCCAGTGTTGGTGAAAAACTGAAGCGTCCTGCACAGCTCCCCGACCTCAGCCCCGTCCAACACCTTTGGGATAAACATGAATGCAGACTGGAGGCCACGCCTTATCGCCCTGGTTCTGTGGCTAAATGTGGGAGCAAATCCTTGTAGCCAGGTTCCAAAAATGTGTTAAAAGCAAGAACCAGAAATGATGGGACTTAAACAGCAGCAACAGCATCCCTGGGGTTTGAAATGACATGTTCAATTACATATGGGATGCTGTCCTCAAACCTTTGATAATATAGTGTATCTTTTACAGACTGGATTTTGATTACTAGTTGGAATTAGCTCTTACCATTTCGCCATTGCTTCCTTTTGGACCTCTCAGCCCCTGTAAAAAGGGAAAATACATATTTGTAAACATATGTGTCACTGTAACTCATTCTTTATACTACGTAAACTGGAATATATTAACAAACACACACACACACACACACACACACACACACACACACACAGAAACCTACAGGTTTCCCCATTGGGCCCATCATTCC
>JAPQRN010000019.1:2652729-2663061 GCA_037367275.1 Coranthus polyacanthus | reverse complement strand
TGTGTGTGTGTGTGTCAGACAGTTTCCACCAATTTCCACATGCCTCGTGATTTGACTGGCGACTATTACTGTAGCTCGCTCGTCTCTGTTTTGACCGACAGAAATCAAACGTGTGAAACATATTGACAGACGCGCCTTTTTAATGTTGCAAGCGCACGATTGGCTAAAAGGTCGACAGAATCAACTGAAAGGCTACTTAAACCACTATATGCACTATTGCGCTTCCTTCCCTGAAGCGGGTGAAGTTCGGAGCGTAGTGTTGCTCTCCAAACAGGACAAACTGCGGGGGATTCAGAAAAGGGTCTGAATATAGTATAACTGACTTGATTTAGCTAAGCAAGACCCAAGTGATGTATTGAATAAGGTGTGCGTTCTCAACACAAAGCAGGAAAAAATGTAATTTCATTTGATCAAAGAGAGAAAGAGTGTATCCCCGTCTAATAACAAATAAATTCAAGTGTAAGAGACACCGTGTGTGCGCTTGGCTTTCCAAAGTGTACAATGGTCTGTTAATAAAGTCATCGATTACCTGTCGTCCTTGTTTTCCTGGCAGTCCTGGTAGGCCAGTCAGTCCTGGGGGACCGTCCAGCCCGGGGTAACCTATCATTCCTACAAGTCCAGGTGAACCAACTGGCCCCTGGAAAATATCCATACCGGTCAAAATCTCTATTCTGAATAACGTGGTAACACAATAAAAGCTCTAATACATCTGTAAGTAAGATGTAACTATTCAAACAAGGTCAACTGAAGCCAGTCCCAGTCCGTTAACTGTAGAGATAAGATCACTGCCTCGTTTGCTGTAAAACAGCTATCCCTTCACATGCACTTACTGTTAAAACCACAAATTAGAGCGCTGTCCATGTTTCCATGCCAAGCTGCTTCACTATCACAGGTATTCACTTTGAAACGTGCTTTTTGTTGCACGTATAATTCTTTTCCTGCCTGTCTGTTACAGAAAGGTGAGTGCCATGTTAATGTGATATGATACTCACTTCAGCGCCCTGTGCTCCACTAAGCCCCCTTGCTCCTTTCTTTCCGGCTGATCCCTGAATAAACACACATATATAAAGAGTAAAACATACAAAGGCATTCACAAATACACAGAAGATCGAATACCTTACTTGCTCCTCGGTGAATGGCAGAACCTTTAAAGACCTTGTCTAATATGAGTTTTATGGACACAAGTTCAGGGCTGTTTTTATACTCCATTCAGGCCAGACAGTCAAAGAAATAAACACAAGCGTTAACTGTATATTTACTGTGTATTTAACAGCTCAAATGTCGTTGATTTAAACCACAATGAGGTGTTATGAAAATACATGGTGTGACAATAACAGAAAAACCTCCACTGCATTATGTTTTTAATAACAACACATACTAGAATGCATATTTCCCGTCTTGTCAACGTTAAAGCTTTTTTAAATTCACATTTTAAACTCAAGAAGTTCAAAAGTTCAACAGATCTGATACAGATACACCAACAGAGACTCAAAAATATATATGAAAATTAGTCTATCCTTATAAAAACCATGCCTCTGTGTGTGTACAGTCCTGGAGTAATACCCCCAAGGAATGTTTTATCACAGCCCTTAATCTGAAACAGACCTACGGCAGACAGCAAAAGTATGTAGCGTGTCTTGGAAAACTTTAAGTGTAAGTTATCGATGTTTTTTAACAGACGGTTCTATATGTTGCACATGAAGACATTGTTCAAACACAGTTTAAGCTCATTTGACGTTGTTATATAATCACACTCCCACACAAGCTGTTCCACATATGGAAGGAACTCGGTGGTAGTCTATCTGGAAACCTGTGAATACATCACTATTAAAAATGCTATGTGGAACTTGATCAAGGAGGTTGAAAGTTGTTTCGCAGCTACAATTAAGTTACGTAATCAGAGGCCTGTGGCAAGGTTGAGGACTTAAAGCAGAGAAAGAAGACTAGTCAGTTGAGGAGCATGCTCTACTTTAAGTTATGGATACTTTTTGTAGAAGGAAAAAAAAACAAATAAATAAAAGTGAATGAAAAAGAGGAAGAGCTCAGATAAGTGGAACCATGAGTCAGAGATGCTCATAAAATCACGCTGTACTTAAGCCCTATATGAACAGAAGGGAACAGATTCAAGTAAAAACCAGCGTCTTAGTAATGCGTTGGGCCAGAACAGCTGGCGTTTTGATAATGGAGGTGGAGAGCTCTGTTTAACACGTCGGCCCACAATCTGCCGCAGGTGTTGAACTGGGTTGAAGCTGGTCACTGCGAATAGCATACGATTCGCATCATTTTCACACTCGTCAAACCATTCAGTGACCCTCGTGTCCCGTGGATGGAGATAGTGTCATCCCGCACACATTAGGTTTCTCCTTTAATTTGTCAAGCGTCTGTATTTTTGAATAATATTCCAACAAAACTGAGTTGCGACCAATCAAGCACATCTAAACAGGGACAGAAATCCTAATATTTGTATTAGCTTGCTCATCTGGTGACAGGGCAAAATTGAAAACCTGCACAGGGTTGACTCACCGGAGGTCCTATCTCTCCTTTAGGGCCTGGCTCTCCAGAGAGGCCTGGTGAGCCCTGAACAATACAGGAAAACATAAATATGTGTCAGGTACGTTCAGGCCACACACACAGAATTTCACATATTTAGCCCCACTGGTGGCGAGGCTCTAAGAATTCCATTCTCATCACTTTTCAACATTTTTCTACCATTACTACAGAGCTACAGTATCGCAGACTTTTAATGACTTACTGGTGGCCCTTGCGGTCCCACAGGCCCACGAGGTCCAAGGATACCAACGTGGCCCTGAAACATAATTAGAATATATATTTGTCTTTGATTTTCAAACCTGTTCATATTCTTGAGCATATCGATGAAACACTGATGAGATTAGTGTTCCTGTAATGACACACGTTGGAGCCAGAGGGTTTTAAAGAATCTGACACAATTTAAATTCAATGGCTCAATTTAAGTTTCGAGAAATGGCTGGAGGAACTTCTGGAGAAAAAAAACCTTCTGTCTAATTAGAACTGATGAGGACAGGGATAACACATTTAGAATAGGAAGATACATTTTGCAGCTATGGCGTGTGCATTTAGATTCTGGTCAAAATACGGTCGTCGTACTTGTACGAATACGTATGTTTGTGGCGTGCGTGTATACGTGTGTGGACTTGAATCTGACCGACAAGTGAGGACAGACTGGTGGTCAGTTTGAAAAAGGATCTACAAAGGGCTGTTTGAAACTTGTTTTTTGGGATCAGGTTGGAATTAGGATTAGGGTTAGACTAAGTGTTGGGTTTAGGTCAGACTAAGCGCACCGAGCATCCTCGCAAACACAGCCAGAAATTTATATGTGTGGGCTTTTTTAAAAGACTTAACTACTTATGAGGCATGAAGTGACAAAAACACCACATTTCCCAGGCTTATTCCTGGGGAATTTGGTAATCCTTTTCAACCTGTGTGGTCTAATCTTATCCGTGCACAGCAGTGTTTCGACAGAGCACCAAAAGACTGTAAGTAGCCAAAAGCCCGGACTGTGTGATATGTCTTTATTAAATGGTATTGTCTACCTGATATCCTTCATCTCCTGGCTCTCCACGCTCCCCACGTTCGCCTGGGGGCCCCTATGTAGACAGAAAAGCCCACATATGAAAACACATACTATACAGTATATATATATATATATGCATACATTTACACCAACAATACATCAGTTGAGCTTTTTACTTACAGCACTTAAAAGTCAAATACACTTCTCAGGCTGAAACACACACTAACACACTATATATGTATGAGTCTGGGTCTTTACTGGACTCTCATTAAAAGGCGTAATTTCACCTTTACCTTTACTTACAGGCAATCTTGTCTGGGCTTCAACGACACAGAGGTTGCCATTGTGTTGCTTATATGAATACTGCAACACTGAGCCAACATGATAATTCAATACTTCTGATATAGTAGGTTGCTATCTATACCTGTGCGGCTGTTCAGTAATAACCCTCTTCATGCTACGGTAGGCCTGTCTTAGGCCAAGTGATGAAAAACTGCTTTCCTCTTGAGGCATTACCACTTTGTTGTTACAGTAATGTTTTTCTGTATATGCTGTACAGTGAACAGAAAAAAAACATTCGAGCCACACAAGTTGATAATCAGTGTCTACGTGTCTGAAAGGTTTAAATAGAAATACTTATACATTATTGACAATTCAATCATGCAGAAAGGAGTATACTTAAAGCTAAGATCAGGATTTGATCAGGATTAACTTTTATTTTCAGTGTTAATCCAGTATTTGAACACCTTGAACAAAACAGAGCAAGGAGGGATTAGAAACAAGAGGTGGAAAGAAAACAAGACCTACTGGTTCACCTAAGGGCCCTGGGGGTCCTGGGGTCTTATTGTCCTCTCCTGGATATCCCTGGAATGGACCAAAACACACACATTCATAAACGCATCCAAAGATTTCATAACCAGCAGACAGAATCGTACATTTCGGTGTCATACTACCTTTTCACCTTTAGGCCCTGGCGGTCCAATGGGCCCAGGCTTTCCAATGTGTCCCTAGAAGTGAGAGTAGATTATTCTGATAAATGAATCCTCCATACTTTTACGGGCTACAGCATGTTTCTCTTAGGGAGCGGAGTTGCATCGTGAAGGCTGTCAGCATATTAATAAGATCTGTTTAATGTAAACATAATTCCTTGAGGAGGAGCTTTTCCATTCTGTCACCTGAGGATTTGGTTTTTGGCACGGCTTCAGAAATCTCTCAGCACGAGTCAAGAGCGAAGGAGCTCGAGAGCATGTACGCACATTCGGAAAAAGGCACAAAGTGAACTTGAGGTGCCCTGTTCGAGTTATGCAACTGATGTACAGTATGCATTGCCCTGGCAGTGGCAATTTACACTGTATTCCACTACAGCGTTTTGGGTTTTTTTTGGATAATTCGAGTGGTAAGTGTGTGAGGGAGATAAGGATACACCTGGAATGGATTCTTCAGGCGCACGTTCTAAGCTTTTACGTGATTCTAGATTTGACTGAACAAACTTATTTAGGTTTCTTAAGAAACAGGCAGTAAGACAGGCAAGATTGTAAAAAAATGTTTTAAAAAAACCCTAAACATATAGGGAAATGTACAATTTTAACGTGTTGTGTATGTGTTGTTGTCATGAAACTCACTGTGTATCCTGCCAGTCCGGGTTGCCCTTCGATGCCCATTATTCCAGGTGGACCCTACGAGGAAATGAACACAATGCATTCAAAATCAAACTGTCAATGAGTGACGAGTGAAATCCAGACGACAAGCACATCCATACAGGCTCGATCCTGTGACCGGAGTAGTTTTATGATGGAGGTAGAAATGATTTCTCTTCACTTATCACAACACGGCAAAGACAAAAAGATGGATTCCTTCAGTTTTGAGAAATTCTGAAATTTTTACCATATCACATCAAGCCAGGACAGGACTACAATATTTTCAGACTCTTATGTTGCTCACATCACAAGACATAACTTGTCATAGGCTCTTTGCAAGCTACACATGGGTCCAAACTCTTTATCTCGGTTTTCTGTCGTTGACGCTATACTGTCACACATTACAACAGAAAGCAGCTAAATATACAGTGTGAATATAGTTTAATTGGTTAGATTTCCCTTTCTCTGTACAAGAGTTTCATTCGATTGTGGGACAGGACTACAGTAACCAAAAGGAAAGACAGGAAGAATGAGAACTAACCGGTGGGCCTCGAGTTCCCCTGGCACCTTTCAGCCCCGGCTCGCCTGGCTGTCCAATCTCTCCTCGTGCGCCAGTCTCACCAACAATACCTTGAGGACCTCTCTCTCCCTGGACAGAGACAGAGCATTACACAAATACCTCTTACAGTCAGCGTGATAACAGTTCCTTGAGTGGAAAGTCATCGTTCATCCCTTCGTGACAACGGGTATCTATTCTTTTTGTGTTCTTTATCAGAAAACGTTTCGATAACTGAACATTTACGCAAAGTTTAAACAGATGGTGACGTGAAATGCCTGAGCTTGTTCTCTGTAACAACTTGAATGTCTTTAAATGGAGTTTGACAAAGAGCTGGTGAGGAACTTCTCTACCTTCTTGCCATGGCGTCCTCTGTTCCCTGGAGGTCCCAGTTTTCCTTCTGGCCCCTTTAACAGGAAAATCATTTGATAACCACAAACACTGAGCGATGAAAACTGCAACTTTACATCATCAACTGCTGAATCTTATCCCTATTTATTTGTGTTATGAACAGAACTATGAATGGTTTATATGTGGACATTAACATTCTGTGGTTACTTTAATTAAAAACCTTTACCTGATTTGACAGTTCACATTTACATGACATGGGAAATACAGTTTTCCCACAAGGCTTTGCAACTGATCCTATGAGTTATCTCCTAAAGCTGCCTTCCTTTCTGACACTAGCGACCTTCCTGCCCCTCGACACCCATGGCTAGACTTAAATCTGTTCATGAAAACAAACATGAACTCTGAGGAGACTCTGAAAGACAATTATCAGACAGTGCTTAACATCCACAATCTCATTACTGCCCCAGTTGCCCCCAGTCTTTGTTTAGGAGAAGGCTGACCCCTAGTGGGACACAGCACAAGGACATTATCATTTTAAAAGGACTTGTTCTATTAGTTAGATATCTAAAGGTGTGATTAGTTTATCTATTTGTCAAAGAAAAGTATTGTCGTGTTTCAACAATCTCTGCCAACTCTCACATAAAAAAACACACAATGAAAAACAGAAGAATAATTTCTGAATAAACACAAATCAACCTGACCCTCTGGATTTGGCTTATCTTCAAATTGTGCAAGTATGTCTTTTTTGAATCAGTGAGAATTGTCTTAAGAATAGCCAGAAGAGCCATCCGTTAAAATGAGATTCAGTAGAGAAACTTTGAAAACAATTATAAAAAAAAAAAAAACTTACGCGAAAGCCCTGTTTCCCAGGCTCCCCAGGTGGTCCCGGAGGCCCGGGGTCTCCTTCTATCCCTTTGTCCCCTGGTTCTCCCATTGGTCCAGAGTCGCCAGGCTCACCCTGACAGAAGACAAAGGTAATGATGCAGACTATCGGGACACGTTAAGTCATGATATAGTTTTATATGATCAATACATCCAGTGATATTCAGAGGCCGATAAAAGCCTTTGGAGGAAAAGCCTGATTTTCACTGTCTTTAACTAGACTTTATATGAAATTCTCCAAATCTATTGTTTAAAGTTGACAGGAGTCAGGAGTGTGACGTTGTTTTGTACTAGAAGACCTAGTTTACCTTTTAAATCCTTGACTTTTCACATTGTAATCTTAATCTAAGCAGTCTACTCAAAACGCTTCATCACAGTTGTCATATGAGGCATTCTATGAACAATAAATGTGTAACTCTTTTTGGCTTTGTGATTATCTTTTCAGAAAGAACAAATATAGGCCTTTGCTCTGTTTACCTTTGCTCCATCTTTCCCTTGAGGACCATCTTCACCAGGAGGACCAGGAGGACCCTATGAACAAACGCAACATGACATGAAAATTAGCACAATATGAGAAGCTAGACACTGAATATTCATTTATATTATATTCTCATATTACACCAACAGATCATCAGTGGGATATCTAAGTGGATTAGAACTGGACCAATGGACAACAAAACAGTCATCACGATGTTGAACCATGATCATGATCATGATTCCACACCCACAGACTCTTTTTTTCTTCTTTCTTGACGGACAGAGTTAACATTACATTCTGGATTAGTTTCTGCTGATGTAAATTTCATTTCGCTGGTGCAGTTTGTGAAGTTTTTTGGGTTTTTTTTTTTAAGTAACAGCAATTACCCATGTAAAAGCACCAAAAGGTGCAACATAAAACAGAAGACTCACTGAAGATTAGTTTTACAAATCCCAACTGCATTCACAAATTTGGTGAAAAATACACCAAATCTTACAGTGTACTTGGAACATCTGAGGAGAGTGTGCAAACAGACAGAATAACCCATGTGATCCCTCTTTTAGACATTATGAGAGAATTTTAATTAACAGAATGGCGACATCTTATGAAGCGATGATGAAGTTAGCAAACATAAGCACAGGATTTTTCTCTCTGCAAATCCTTGTTAAAGAATGGCTGAATTTGTGAAAAGGACAGCAGGACAGGGCAAGCGCTTAGCCTTATTGTTATAGGTTCATCAGACAAAAACTATTTCATCATCCTGCCCTCTTCTGCTGAGGGATTAGACATCCTCATCAAACTGCGTGGGAGAAAATATACAGCTGGGTTAGAATTACCCTAACAAGAAGAAAGAAGGGATTAGAGATTTGTTTGCTGTGTCTTACTCTCATTCCTTCTTGTCCTTGCTCCCCTTCAGGTCCTGCAGGCCCAGCATCGCCCTGCAGAGACACACAACACAACGCAGGGCTGTCTGAAGGTCAAAACACACTTATATATGGCACACAGTTAGCTACACCCAAGGCTACCATTACTTCAGGTCCAAATTGACTGAGCAAGTTCATGACTGTTTACGTTGCTGGAGGGCAGTGAGGACTGCAGCTCTGCATGACAAATGTTTTCTAGGACGGAGGAGTAGGAGGGGTGATGGAAAAAGATACTGTGAGGTTACTGACCTTTAACCCTGGCTCTCCGATGACACCAGGTTCCCCCTCTGGCCCAGGCCCACCCTATAATGATTGACAGACAAGGAAAGGCATGAGTAATACTGAATGTGTACAGATTGCAAAATCTGAAAGTGCAAAATAATACATTTTTGGCATCACTTAAATTAAATAGTTTATTAAATTACTTCAGGTCCTTGCTCTCCATCAGGTCCAGCCTCTCCAGGAGGTCCTTTGGGTCCCTACGAGGAAAAATAACTGTCACATAAGGATTTAAGGCGACAGGCAGAATGTTATGGATTTACTAAGTAAATGGAACTCCAGAGCAGCCGTAATACAAAACGTGATCATGTAATGAAACGATAAATATGTAGAGTTAAATGTTTAACGTGTATTTAATGAGGATGCCTGGAGATGGGCCAGTATCAAGGTGAGACCCTCTAGCCTTATTCTCCAAGATCAGTAAATATTTGTATCTGATTCTTTGACACTCGTGATCTCCTTCAGGATTTGAAGGATTTCCAGGAATCTCAAGAACTTATAAATCAGGAGCAGCGACTGTACGGGGCTTGTGTCCAAAAGGAAGATAAACCAAAAATGGAAAATAAACAAAACAAAACCTTGAATAACTCATATCTTCCCTGGAGCAAATTAAATACTGGTATGAGCAACATCAGAGATACTAAAATAGTTTATTTAACAATTTGATCTGTTTCCTCGTGAAACATGTATTTACAAAGCACTACTGATTCTCTGAGTATCGTCACCCACATTTCTCTACTACCGGTTCCACACAGGTTGGTTTTACCAATGTGCAGTTTCTACAGATTCCTGTCGATGTCAATGCAACAGTTAGGAGGCAGAATACATACTGGTTCACCGTAGGGTCCCTTCTCTCCAGAACTGCCGGGTATACCTGGTTTCCCCTGGAAACACATATAATCACATGCTAAATACATCAGTCATTCATTTGTGTAATTAAAGAAAACAAGCATGAGAAACTCCTCTTATCGTTACCATCATTATCAACACACCACAAACATGCTGAGTGAGTCTAATATTTCACTGTTGCCAAATGCCTACAGACACAACACAGAAACTCTTTAATTCAAAACTCTTTGATTCAGTGTGGAAGGGCTTTTCTGCAATGTTCCTTTAGCTGCAATGCAAACATTGTGTTGGCAAGTTTAGACAACACACCCTGATTTCAAATTTGAGATCCACATTATCAGAATAAAGAATTACTCTTATATGTGTGAAAAGTAGCTGGTTGAGCCGAGCACTGACCCGAATACGAATGTCAGTGGCAGTGACACAGCAGAAGATCATCCTACGTTCTCTACTGCGAACCGTATCAAACCACGGCCATGACAAGACTTCACAATCATTTTAGTTTTCATTCACACAACACATCATCTGAAGTCATTCGAGTCATCAGAAAATCATCAGAAACATACATTAGAAATACGAGTACATGTTAAGTACTTCAATATATCAAAGGACTAAAACTGCATAAAATTGAACATGGGAAAATAAGAAGGTTGAAATAGTGCATTGCGGTGCTCTCACAATTCTTATGTAATTTAAAGGAGTAACAGCCTAAGAAAATGTATATAAAAAAACACAATATATTTAATTTAGAAAATCTATTAAGAAATACCAATTTAACCTTCTTACTAAAAGAACAGAGAAATTTTGAGGAATCAACCGTGAGG
>JAPQRN010000019.1:2604517-2618481 GCA_037367275.1 Coranthus polyacanthus | reverse complement strand
GTTTCTGTGAAATCCCACATATATTCAGTGACACATAACATTATTTTAAGAGTACGACATTAATCAAACATGTTTCAGACCTGCCTGAATGACATTAACATCGGGAGCCTATTTTGATGGACATTTCAGTAGATTTAATAGACGTTTAATAGTCGTTGGTTTGTGATTGTGGACAGCTCTGTGTATGCGTCTAAGCTCAGTAAAGATACGCAATTTGAGGGTTTTTGCACTTTCTGCAGTTTTCATCATTGACCAATGTGTGTGCTTAAATGCAAACTGCACTCAGGTTTGAGCTAGCATATCATTAGTCCAAAACCATTTGTGGACAGGTGCTTAAAATGGAGCAGATTGCAGCCGCAAATGCTGTGCAATTCTATGTTCAATTAGTGGCTGCAATCCATTCTTTGTGGATTTGGTCCTTAAGACATATATTATATAGAAAACATATCAGATAAAGTTTAAAAAATACATCTTTATCCCGTCACAAATTAAAGTCTTCATTCATCAGTGAGAGTAAACCAGAGAGATCAGCGGATGAATGTCTTACCTTCTCTCCTGGTGAAGCCTGGCCTGGAGACAGTCCGGGGTCTCCCTTTGAACCCTAGCATAAAAACATGTTCACAGGGTAAGGGACAATGTACCAGATGAACCGGTTATCATCACCAGTATACCGGTTTGAATTTCACGCTGCATATATTTTTCATATAAGATGATACTGTAGAGTAGCTGTAATGCTTCAATAGGCTGCAAATTCAATCATATCGTTCATTGCTAGAAGCACAACCATTCGTTTCCCACCGTTAGTTTTCACAATGAAAACTGTTTACATACTACAACTGTTTGATGCATGCTGATGACTTCAGATACTGTAACGTTGTGTGGGGCAAAGCAAACCATACGTTAATCAAAGCCTTCATTACATGGGACGGCATCAAAATGTACTCATTACAGAAGAATAAACAACAAACCCATGTAAAGCCCCCCAGTAAATAAATCAAATGCAATGATATAGTGTGAAACTGCCCCCCCCCATGCACACACACACACACACACACACACACAGTTTCCAATCTAGCAGCAACAATTTGTTATTAGTTAGTAGAAATGTCTTCTTTTTTGTTTAGTGTGATAGTATAATAAGTGAAGTAGCAAGTAATTTAAACAGATAATCATTACTTCCTGATGAAAAACAGATGTTGTTATCATCCGATAGCATTAACCAAACACAGTTCATCTGGGATTATATTCCCAAACCGACACAAAGGCTCTCTCATATTGTACTCCGCCTCTGCACAAGGTTTGTGGGTTTGAGAATGACTCACAGACAGGTCACTGTGGTATTAGATGCATTGATTTGAGTGTGTACGCAGTCTGTGCACCATAGATTGCGGCGCGCGCACACCGATGTGGGTGTACAGGCTGACGGAAAAAGAGGCAAACAGGCCATCCCATTGGCCGTCACTGTCCCAGAAAAGTCAGAACTGACCGTATTGGGACACTGTGCTCTGCTTGACTAATCAAAGAGGAAAACAGAACATTCCTCTGTGTGTGGGGTGAGGCGGACCAAGTGAACTTAGAGGATAAAAAGTTTTTCTTCTAGCTGTATACCCTCTAAATATAATTACAGCAAGTGAGGAATGATTCACTCACACCAAAAAAGCTTCTCGTGAAAGCAGACCATCCACTTATCCTTTTGTTTCTGCTCCTTCAACATGACAGTTCCCACTTACTGCAGGGTGCATGAAGGCAGTTCGTGGTAGCCAGTCAAGATTACAGTCACCATAACCATCTGCACGAAGCTGCCCACATCCTCACTCAGTTGTATCAACCTTTCCTTTGCATCTGGTCCCACTCTGGGAAAAGCTAGTTAACAGCGTATAAGAAGTGCTTCCTTTCTCTTTTTTTCCCGTATGCACGTTACATTCAGTATCATGGCTAATAGCATGCTTATGCCCTCTGGTGAAAATCAGGGCAACAATGATCTAGTACTGAAGGTATGTTGCTAAGACCAACAACCACCCTTGTCTGCTCCTGTCTTCTCTGCTTCACTGTGACAACACACTTGCTCATAATTACCATGCTTCCATAGATCTGGCAGTTTCTCATTTAATCTCATATGTGCACACTTTACAGCAGAGAAAAAATGAC
Organism: Coranthus polyacanthus; assembly: GCA_037367275.1. Taxonomy (NCBI): domain Eukaryota; kingdom Metazoa; phylum Chordata; class Actinopteri; order Kurtiformes; family Apogonidae; genus Coranthus; species Coranthus polyacanthus. Next base: position 2,616,333 of record JAPQRN010000019.1, on the reverse strand, counting down.
ACAGAGTCCCTAGTTTAGAGATTCTAGAGGTCGTGTTCTTATGAAATTAGCCTACCATCATATATTTGGAGAATATCTGGAGTTATTGCCTGATTTACAGAGTGATTTATTGCTCTAATAGTATCAAAGGCTTTGTCTGTGTGTAATATGTAATTGATGGATGGGAGGATGGAAGGGCATTACAACGCTCTGTAAACTGTTTTGACTTTCTAGTAATTTTAGAAACGTATACACGGAATTGTAAAAAATCTAACTTATCTGCGGCGTGTGCAGGCAGATTTGATTTTAACCTGAGTCTTGTTTTTTTTTTCATATCAAGGAAAAAGAGACATCAGTGACAAATGATGAAAAAGGGGACTTCAAGAATACACAGAAACTTGGCCTCGGGCTAGAAACAATGTCCTTTGATTTTTTTGTGGTAATGACATTGTCCTAGCTCTGTCTGGCTTCTCTCTCTTTGGTGATTGGCAGCTAAGCATATATAATGACACTAAACGTCCTCAGGCAGTAAAGAGAGCGCTTAGCCTTGTCACCCACAGCTCTGAAAACCTCATTTTACCGTACAATTACGATTCCTCAATCCAACAACCGTGCCGCTATAAACAGCGGTTAACAAGACTAAAAAAATGCTGAATTAAAACAATATTAAAGAACATGACTTTGAAAGCTTTGACTGTGAGTTAAACTACCACAATATCCAATTAACCACCTGGTTAAAGCTTCTATGGCAACTAAATAGTTTAGATTGTGTTGAACATCAAAGCAGTACTTATGGACCACCAATTTAATTTTAATCTTGATATATATTATACATAGTAAATAAACTAAAAAGAATCACAATTTAGTGTGATTAGCACTTCTCTGTCACTGGAAAGATCTACAACGTTACCCAGGTGCTTGGTTACATAATAAGAACATTATTACATTACGTAACAATAACCTCAGACCTCAACAAAGCAGTTAAACTAGTAAGTAAGTGCTATTTTAACATGTCTGTGCAGAGTACTACAATACCACTCATTAAAAATTCTTCAGAATGTACTTTGTTATTTTGCGCCATTTGCCAAGCATTGCTGTCCTGTTTTCTGTATAGCACAATTAGGTGTGTAATACTTTCCACTATGTTGTTTTCTGACCTGGTATTGATCTTCTACATGTCATTGCTACGAGGAGGACGTGTCAAATAAAAATGGTCTGCCATCATTTCTGAAGTAAGGCAGCGAGTTTAAACAAGGCTTTGATATGCATTGTTAATCGAATACATAGAAGGAGTGGCAGGCCCTTTTACACAAGGCCAAACCAAAATTATTATTAGCCTTTTGACAAAAGCTTTATCTGTGGAATGAAGGAGTATTGCATCAGCCATGCCTGGCCTGGGTCTGCGGCTCTCACTGAGTTTGGCTTCATCCACCCCTACAGATACTGAGCAGAACCCCGTCTGGTACTCCGAGGGAGCTGTTTATGTCTCCCTACAGTACATATGGAGGCTACTCACCTTGGGCCCAGGTGGTCCAGGTTGTCCTGGCTTTCCATGTGGACCAGTGGGACCCTGAAACAGGTGCAGACAGGGAGAGAGAGCGTGAGAGAGAGAGAGAGAGAGAGAGAGAGAGAGAGAGAGAGAGAGAGAGAGGATACAAATTAAAGCAGAGTGCGTTCTTGAAAGCACCTAAGAATCGGTCACATAAAGCCGCAACGTGATCATATCAGAGACAACATGTATACCTCTGATAGAACAAGCTCGATCTAGAAATCTTCAAATATAGACTAGAATCCCAACTATTAATCACAGATCCATTATGTACCACAAAATATGCACAATTCTTGTACTGCATTTGTTCTCAAGCACAAAGCGATTTCGTTCGTTGAACATCACAGGTATGCAATGAATGCATGACCACACATGCACAGACACACATGCACATTCATACGCACATACACACCAACAACATACTAAATTCCTGCATATCTTTACCCCTGCTGGTTGCTGGACTTGCTTTCTCTGTTTCGGAGCCAAGCACAAGGAAGACAGATCCCTCTCTCTCCATATATGCAATCCTTACGTATGAAATGTGATAAAAGTGTCATCTTTTCACTCGCAGAACATTTTACTTTGGCCCATCTCAGTGACATAATTCTGTGGATTTGACTCTGTTGTGGTAAATTGTCGGTTATTGCAAAATGACAAAGGACTTTTCCTTCATTAAAAATTGATTATTACTGTATAAATCCCCAACTGAATACTCCATCTGTCATCTTCAGGGGCTGATTACAATTAAAAGAGCTCTCAAGTATGCAACAGTCTGTTTCCATGACAAATGCACACAATAAATCGTGTGTCCTGGTGCCTAAGCTCACTGTCTGATAACGCTAACAATTGAAGGCAGCATAATAAATCTGGTGCTCTGTGCTGGGACAGCTGAGACATAACCAACACACCACAGACCTCAGCTTCCCACCACATAATGATTTCAAGCCTCCCTCTGTCTTCTCTCTGTGACTATGCTTGAAGTACTTTCTGTAGCCAGCACCCATGTGCTTTTCAGGCTTTTACAAGGGGAAATGTTTCACTGTCTACCAACTCTGTGTGTACCACTGCACAGTTCACTTTGTCCATCAGTTAAGTCTATCATTTGCATGTACCATTTCCCTCTTGTTCCTAGGCTGGTGTACATGTCCAAAGATGCCTCTGGCCCTGGCGTGATTGCCGCATTGCATCATGAGCTTCGGTAGTTGCATATGGTGCAGTCCCGAGATCAGAGAGGAAAAGCAGCCTGAGCTGCCAGCGCTGCTGCTGGTTGCAGCTGGTTGCATCTGGAAAAGTTTGCTAACTCCACCTTGATGCTCCAAAGGTGCCAACAAGTAAACAATGATGCCTGGATCCTCTTAGGCTATGTAATGTTGTAAAGCGAGGCTTGTTCCAGAGCTGAATCACGCTAGACCACAAACATGTCTGTCATCACCTATTCCCAGGCTGTTACAGCTGGATTGTGATGGTAAATCCAGGCAATGCACATATGGCCAGTGTCTGCTGACTGCTATACACTATGAAAGGACATGTTGTTGATTAGCATGTTCAGTACCTTCAAAGCCTGACTATTTACCATTCTGATCATTCAGGCCAAATTACTTCTGTGCTATTACGACCCCTTTAGAGTGACCAGATCCTAATCCTTAAAATGTTTCAAGGTTCATGGTTTTGGGTCATTACTTTCTGTTTATTACTCCAGAAAGTAAAAAAGCTTAAAGCATAGAACTTACTGTACGACCATGGCCTTAAAAACAACATTCAGGGAATGTGACGTTAAGATAACATATTCAACATTCACGGTACTATGCATGATAATACCTACAATAAACATCCCGATAGATTTGGCAATAGCTCTTTCCTGGTCTGATTATGCAACGAAGGGCTATTTAAATTAGAGATGCACTGATTGCACATTGTTGAGGGCAGACGTAATGTGGTCACTTGCATTTGTCTGCCTGTCTGTGTCTCTGTCTGTCATTCTCAGCAGGATTAAGTCAAACCCCCTTCCACTAAACTTTGTGAAAGGGTAGAACATGGCACACGAAGAATCCATTAAATGTTGCCAAAGATCCATAAACCAAAATGGGAACGCCGGTTATATGAGTGAACTTGGCAGAGGTGTGCGATCTCATGGTGCTGTTATAATATGTAAACACCACAACAAGGAGTAGATTAGTTCACTTTACGTGGTAAATCGCGTAAGTGTTCTTTGTGATTCACGTTGAAAGTAAAACTATATTTCACACTATGTTGATTCAAATTTGCAATTAATCCCCGGTTCTATTACACCCCTGTTCTACATAAAGCAACTTTGCATCTGAAACTAAAGGTAAAGTCCCCTTCCCCGCCCCATAGACTTTGTGCATCATAAATTCTGTTCAAGTTACTCACCCGAGAACCTCTTTTCCCTGGAGGACCAGGTAAACCAGGGGGACCTTGAGGACCCTAGATAAAATGATATCGAGAAAAAGAAGGGAACATTGTGGAGAGAGAGGAGGAGGGAGAGGAAAAAAGAAAGAAAGATAAAGTATGTTAATGGCAAGCAATAACATGCAGTTCACTGTCCAGGCCTCTGCAGTGATGAGTATGTGCTATTTTTATGTAAGAGCTATGAAGTTCAGAGGAGGCGAGTGTTTTCAATTCAAAGCTTTATTAGAAAAGTTCTGGGCAGATGGGCGCCGTAACATTTTCGTGACGTCACTGTCTTTTGGTTAGCGTATGGGACTAACATAAGATTCATCACGGGAAAGAAATGTAGCGTCAAACATATGGAGCTGCATGGCATGTTCTGGAGGACGCAAAAATGGAACATATTAAAAAGTTAAACGCCGCTGAATGTAATGTGTCGTTTTGTTGTTAAAACCAAATCATTTGGTTCTTTTAAATGAAAGTTTTGATTAGTTGCTTCAGATCGTTCGGTCAAATGAACTTGAAATAATAAAAAAAAGCGTCGGTCAACCGGTGTCATTACATAGAAAATAATTAACATAACACATGAGAACTCTGATCTATGATAATTCTCAATGACAAGCTTGGATGAATTAAGAAGTTCATAAGAAAGTCAGATCAGGTTTGAACATTTTAAGCTAAATGATGAAAGGACGGCCAAAATCTAGTAAAGGAAAATATCTAATAAAAGAACAAAAAGATCAACAACTCTTTTGAAAGCCCCGGTCTATTCTCAATAAATGTATTTGGTTTTTAAGTCATTTGAAGCACACTCGTATACTAGTGTATTAGCTGAGGAGAATAGACCGTTTATCATATAAAGAATCGAACAAGCCTGTACACCCATACGCTCTACTGGGTTCAAATTTCATTAGGGGTTTTAAAGAGCCTATGATATCCAAGTACCTTCAAGTTTTCACATGACACATAAACACAATGTCTTATGATTCCAACTTGGGATTCTGCGTTAAAGGCAAAAATTCCAAAACTCTTTCAAAGGCTCGTTAGGATATCTTCACTGCATCATCATCCAACATATAAACGCTGCTTTCAGTGGTTAAAAAAAAAAACCTTCTGTGTTCTGGCCATTCCACCCATGACTCATGGTGCTAATGAATTACAAATGCTGACGCAGACAATAAGTCCTTTCAAACTGATGGCTTGTTAAAAATACACCGGCTTCGAAAGTCATCGAGCCAATCGAATCTGCAGGACATTGTTACTGTAAGCAAAGAAAATGAATGACTTTTAAAGTATGTATAATATTTTCTCAAAGGGAATTACAAATGCTGTAAACGACTGAAAGTTCTCAGAAACACTGGCGAAATTCTTCTTTATATGTTAATGATCGTAATGGAGCGACTGCATTATGGGGAGAAAAATGTTACTTTTTAATAGCGGTACAAATAATTGCTGATCAGTCTAACAATTTACTTTCAAGGATCGATTGATTGGAAATTAACCATTTTAAATGTGTGTCATTTCCTTCTAGATAATGGGGCTTGAAAATACTATTTATACTTCAAGTTGCAGTAACCGTGTTACTCCCCCGTGAGTAATTTAGTAACAAACGGTTTGATCCAACAGTTAAGCACAGTAAGGGGAACTCCACATTTTACTATTTTATTTACTATTCTAAATTAGTACAATAGTAAGTGATCACAGCCTGGTGTTCTGGAACATCCCTCTAAATGTCAAAGCAATGGACACAGAGAGAAATGAAGAAACAGTTGTTTGTTCCTCTAGACTCCCACACACAGACACATGGAAACTGTGATCACACCACCGCCTTCACCGCAACACAGGGTCCCAAAGAAACCCAGGCACTAACCAAGCACAGCTCTAAAAGAATCGCATCTTTCCCAGCGCCGTTCATTCAAGAAGTACAGACACAGTAACAGACACTAACTAGCTACATATACAGTGTCGCTGGTATTAATGCACAACATGCACCCAATAAGTTAACTGTCTGCTGTAGGTTAATAACAGGTCGTGCAGCTGAGACATTCTATAGGAGGAAACGCATTAAGGAGGTGATGACTGACTTTAACTGACACTTCCACCCTCCTGTCACCAGGTTTCTCTGAAGCATCATTATAATCATACACAGTCCAACATGTTTTACATTTGCATTGTCTCGGCAGCAATTAGAAGATTAGGTTTAGGACTGACAATACTGTGTCACAAAATGCACAAAATTCCACATTCACCTTCAAAAGTAGGTGAAAAAGTTGGTGTCCCAACAGGGAGGACTTGTCAAGCAAAGAGATTGAACCAGGCTGTCATTGCCACAACACAATGCTCCTTCCCCCAGGCCAATCAAACATGTCTTTCTAACATTACATTCTTACTGCATCACTACCTGATCTGGGATCAGGTTGCATATCAGATCAGGTCTCAAATGCACGATCACATTGTTCAGGAAAGTGGCAGCTGGTGAAGTAAGTGGAATTTCTATAAAGTGCTTAATGTTTGTTTTGTGTTGTTTGTTGAAAGATGTACTATGAATAACTATAGCATTGCTGTAAATAAAATGTAACAAAAAAAGAACTGAAAAATCATAGGTGCTACTGTGTGTAAAATGTAGCTAAGAAATGCGGCAAACATGTCAGTCACAAAACATAACAGCAGAAAAGAACAAACTGCGACAAATGAATCGAATGTGTATGCATGTTTAAAACTGTAGATCAGTGAACTCACTCTGTGAGACATGACGATAAGTTGCGAAAACTGTTCCTACTTCAAGCCTGCAGGAGCATTATAGTTGTGGTAACAATAACATGGAAAGATGACGGCAGATGAGTCCCGACATCTTACGTCACTACATACAGTCGTAGGGTTCAAACAAAGAGCTGATAGGACTCATCTGACTCATGGAAATAAAAACAACTCCTGAAAAACCTGAGCTGAAAAAAAAAATGTTCAGAACAAAGCAATCCAGAATCTTACATCATGAGGTTGGATGGACAACTAATTTTTTCATTTTTCTGCAGCACGTATCTCCAACCTACCGACAAGTTACCCTCTCTCACATAAGAGCAAAAGTGGCTGCCAGCAAGAAAGTGACATGTTATTTTTACAACTTGTAGACACATGAAAAAAGAACAGTGCTTGTGCTACATGTCATCACCTTTAGATTAATACCCCACCCTGCCAGGTTTTTTCACTGCATCCTGGGCGTATATAAGAAAGTCAAATCGTGCACAGCATTCAAAGTGCACCGGTCATAAATTAGTTTTAACTGGCTTGTGTACGTATTTTCCTTTTGAATATGTACAGCCGTGAGGAAAAACCTGACGGTCTTTATGGTTTGATGCGTATGAAATGATGTGAATCATATCTGTGAATGGATCTAAACGCAAACAATATATTTTGGAAGAATGGTGTTTAATCCTTCCAGTCGAGTTCAGAGACTAGTAGAATCAATGCCAAGGTGCACTGAAGCTGTTCTTGCTGCACTTATTTTCACAAAGCTTGGTGCAGCATATTTTAAAGTCAAGCCATGATTTAATCAGGCAACCAAGCCTTTATGTTAGTTTTTTTCCTTTAATTTATCATCTGTCTGTATATACTGAAAATGCCAACACTCATTTATACACTTAATTACCTACCGGAGGACCTGGTTCTCCCTTGGGGCCACGTAAACCATCGTCATAGTCATAGAAGAAATCTGGATCCTCATATCCATAGTCATATCCTCCCATGTCTATGTCATCGTAGCTGCCATCCAGATCATGCTGCTCTGAAGTGTCCACGTGATTCTGTCGGTACAAAGTGGTGCTGTTGGCCTTCAGATGAGTGTCCAGGAGCTCATGAGTGTGTTTGGGCCCAAAGTGGACATTCTTGGAGCTGGTGATGGAGTTGTTCCTGAGTCCTTCCTTTACTCTGTTTTGCCTGACTGGAGAAATCAGGCCAGGGGTGGCATCTGGGGTCTGCCAGACTCCGGAGCTGCTGTCTTCCTCTGTGCTGTTCTCGGAGTGATCTGCGTCACTCTGGGGCCTTGTTCTTTTAACCGACGTGCTTTTTGTGGTGGTGACTGTTGTGCTATGGGTGACATCCATAGCCTCCAGCCCACTCAGGGTAGCTGAGGTTGGGCTGTTAGGCTGAGGTGAAGATATGGTGAGTGAGGAGTCGGGAAGCTGTTCCAATGTTGAATTGTGGCTCTGGTCCCCCACATGAGGTTGCACCGATGGGCTCAGGGTTGAATACTGTGTACCTTGGGATAGTCTGACAGCTGCTTTTGTGGGAGTATTAGGCGTAGCTGCTACTCCAGCATGGGGTTTTGTCAAGGTGTTAGAAGGGGGGTCATTTGCCTCAATATCCAAGCCAAAATGTGGCGAATGCAATCGGTAAGTGTCGGCCAGCCGGCACTGTTTTTTAAGGTAGGTGCAGTAGTGCGCGGCAGCTTGGGCCGATGGATAGATATCTAGTTGGCAGACTCGACCATGAAATGGTGCCGCTTTGGAGTTCATTCTACCCAGAGTGAAGAGACCCCCAGAGTCCCCCAGTGTCTGAGACCTGCCCAGGGTCTGCTCCCGCTGCTGCACTGTCCCGCAGTCTGCATAGAAGGACACAGAGCGTGCACGGACACCAACAGCAAAAGGATGCTGATGCCCGTCCTGCCAGTTGTAGTTGAAGTAAATGGAGGCCTTCTCAGCAGTGTACACCACCACTCTGCGGGGCAGTAGTTGGATGCCAAAACGTAGCCTGTCCCTACCATCTTTGACACTAAAAAGAAAAGCATTGTTTGCTCTCCAGGAGCTTAGGCTAACAACAACAGAGAACTCCTCGCCAATCTCTGGCGGAAACAGACTGCCTGCTGGCGCCTCATAGAGGGAGTTTGAGTCGAGTAATACCCCATATCCAGAAACAGGGAGATTCGAAGCTGAAGGAACAGTGGTGTGAGTGGGTAGAGATGAGCTGGTTCTCTCGTAGGGATAATCTGTGCTGCTCTGGGCTGTAAGCCCGAGACGATAGAGTACATCCACTCCTGAAGGGCAAAGGAAACACGTGAGTTTAACATGGGAAAGATGGATCACTAAGTTAAATCCTTAACATAAATTAACACACTTTCTTGAGTGAATGTACTTAATCTGTTGGTAGATAATTACACAAAAACACGTTTGAATATGTGAAAACTGTCCTTGAATAAAAAAATTACCCAAATGTGACTGTCTTTAGAACTTTATGTTGACTCATGTGAGTTTTGAGAAATACATTTCACACACAATTTATTAGAATTTTTCCAGCACACAAAATGGCAACGCAGGTAACATTAAAATAAATTATATCAAGTAAGGGAACATCTTGGAATCCGTGCTGTGCAAATCGTAGAGAGATACTGTACAAATATCAACTAACGAGCAGTTATTCCAACTGGTACGACTAAAGAGAGAAATAAAGTGCACCCGATGGGTACATGGATTCTAATTCATGTTACTGAATTTGAGAAAGAAAAATGGATACTTGGTGACAATGTTGTAATGTGAAACTCTCAACACAAATAATAATGTAATTCAAGAAAGTTAATTGTTACGAATGTACTGCCATACGATCTGCCGTTGTTCAAGAAAAATGAGTAAAAATTTGAATGGTCAGCGATTGTACCCCTACAGGAGTCTCCCTATGATGCTGGAGACCCCTTCCTGTTTTTTCTCCTGGAGAAAGTACCAGAAAAGCAGCTGTGACGCAGATGAGTTAAGGGGACTTAAGAATGATGGGCCAAACTACGATACAGGAAACCAGTCCACACAGCCTTTTTGAATCAATCTGCCACCAGAGATTCATGAAAGCAGCTTTCCTCCAAACGATCCTGTCATTCTTTTCTAATGCCCACAGGTAATTTTTCAAAAGATTTATGTAAGGCCTGCTGACAGTGAAGCACAGTGAAGCCAAGTAAAGCAGTTAAAAATTACTTGAAGGCAGAGGATATTCTGTGCAGGAAAGAGCTACAGACAAATCACTAGGCTGTGGGGCAATGTGTCAAACGTGTCGCATACGTCAGTACCGAGCAACAACAGTCCCTGTAAAAAAAATAAAACTAACAAAAAAACTAAAAGGGAAAACCTAAACATGACATGTTTATGTGACAAATGGAATCGAAGATACCTATTGCTGTTATATTAAATGTCAACTAAACTGCAACCGGGTTGGTTCATTTAAAAGCTAAACCGACGTATGCTTATCTGTCTGCATATCGTTTGACACACCTCCTTCCCTGCAGCTTGGCGGCCAATGTTCAAAGCTGATCTGATGTTGCTGTGACCTGACAGTGGGTGTACTGTCTACTTACTGCTGCAAAACTTTCATGACAAAAGGCTGTTGATGGTTAGGAATCCATATTTTGTTTGTCACCACCATAATGCAATTTTACGAGCCCAGAACAATGTAAATATTCTGAGAGAAAAGATGGGAAGAGATGAACACAAACAACATTTTACACAGCTCTCAACACACAATGAATTTGACTTTTCCTCATTACATAAATAACGCATTTTGTGACAATAATTTTATAATAAATGACTACATCAAGTGGAGTATGTGAGCAGTCATCGGCAGATTTTATGGAAAAGAGGGAGTGAAAACAAAGAAAGAGCCAGACTGAGAAATTATGGTAAAACAGAATTAACACACAAAAGCTTATCTGCCTTAATTTGGTTTTGGAGCCCAAGCAGATATGGTTTTTCTATCTTATATGCAGCTGATTGAAGCACGTACTGAAATGTCCTTGACATTTTTTTGCCTGAGGTAACGTCAACCCAGATTCCAATTAACCTGTCTCATATGTGAAGACAAGCTGCTCTAGCACTAGTATGCATTCCTCTTCCCCTCGTTATGATGGATTGATCCTGTTTGCAGAGGGCTTATCAACTATAGATCCATGTGCAGAACACAATGTGAAAGGGAATAAGGGAAGGACATGTAAGGCAATCCACACGCAGGTGCAGATGTAAAAAAAAAAAGTGAGAACTCATCATGAGGTCAACCATAAATTAAGTATGAGTATACAGCATTACTAGCAGTGGCTCAATGGTCTGCTATTTTCAACAAAATCACACAGAGCAAGATCTGTTGCAATTCTCTTCCTCAGTTCTTTTGACAGCATTCTTCGCGTTAACTCCTGCCCTTCTCACCTTCAGCTCCGTATATCATTGTTGCTTTGTATAAAAATAAGAGATGGATATCACCAGAGCAACTGAGCAGCGGAGGAACAGTTGCCAAAACATGCGAACCATTTATCTGAGATTTCCTGTTCCTCTACATCTGGCTGATTGGTGTACTTTCCCAGAGTGCTCTTCTCAGCATGCACTTCACATTCTGTTTGCATGTGACATATTTAGAGGCTTTGCTGATGGACCAGAGATGAAAGCAGTGAAGGGAGAAGGATGGGTAAGAGGAGAGGAAACACGTGTAGAGAGGCTATTTTGGCTGCTTCTTCGTGCATTCGGAGGTCTCAAGGGCAAGAGCAGACACGTTTAGAAAGAAGGTTAAAAAGGAGGAGCAAGGAAGAATAGCTCCTGTTTGCAGCCACTTCCCTGTCTGACTAATGTACTGCATCCTGCGTATTACTGTTGATAAAATGATGCAATCCAGTGCTGAATATTGTTATTAGACCGGTGTGTTTGCTGACTCAAAAAAAACGACATGCTTCATCTGTCATCCTTAAAGAGTAAAAAATCTCCCTCATTCTGTTAAGTTAGGCGGTAAAACTCAGTCGACCATGTTTAAAATGTATACGAGTTAAGTGCAAATTTAATGGACCATTACACTTTAGAGGTAGCTGAATGGCCACAGGTTAGAGAGTTTAGTTTATTAGTTAACATGACAAAAGAGAATTCAA